>WSXT02011223.1:0-14594 GCA_011762715.2 Neuroterus valhalla | reverse complement strand
GCAGTAATTCTAAAATTTTGTTTAGTAATTGTTTCATTTAAATAGTGTTTCATTTATTGTTTCTGAACATGTCTACTAAAAGAATCTGTGATTTTTGGAAAATCGATTTTTTCAAAAAAACATGGTAGAGTAACCCCTCAAGTTGTTTTCAACTGGATATTTAATTTACCTAATTTATTTCCTCCTTCAGTCAAAGATTCTTTTCTTAGTTCTTTTCTTCAAAACACTTATTTTTGGTTTAAAATTGATTTTTTAAACTAAAAGTGTTACTGTTCCATTTTTAGTTGAAAATAATTATTTTTTTACTTTTAAATTCGACTATTTTGTTCAAAAATTATATTGTTCTCAAAAAAATTATTCTTCCTATTTGGAAATTAATCTTCTTGTTTGGATATTCCCCTTTGTGGTTGGAAATTCAAGTGCTCCAGTTAAATATTTATCTTTTTCGTTGAAAATTTATCTTCTTGTTTTGAAATTCAACTGTTCTGGTTGAAGATTCATAATGTTATTAAGAAATTCATCACATTGGTGGTTAAATGAACCATTTTTTTTTTAAATCCGTCTTTTTTTGTAATCGTGAATAGATTTCAATAATTGCAAGTTTAACTGTTCCAATTTTTGTAAAAAAAATGATATTCTCGTTCAATATTTGATCTGTTTTGGTAAAGGATTTTTAGAATGAGCGTCATGAATAAAAATTAATGTTTGCGTTCTGTGACAAATGTAAAAATGTTACTTTTGGTTGACCGGGAAAATTGAAAAACTTGACCGTGAAGAACCGGGAATTTGAAATCGTCCGCCGAATCGCCACCCTGTCCGTCTACACTCTTGTGGCACTCTTCAGTTTAATTTCCTCTCTGTATGTAAAGGAAACTAGAATTCCGAAAACATGAAATATCTTCACTTTGCAGTAAACGCTAATTATTTTCTAAAATCTTTTCTTCCCCAGGAATCGTTTGGACGACTAAAAAAATCTGCAAGAAAATCCCCAGCACATCGGAAATGGCATCCCAAAACCAGGCAGTTTATCACGAAGGTAACTTGTCCGACGGAATGATTGATGTCAAAGTCGAACCAATAAATATTTCCGAAGAAATAGTTGACATCAAATGTGAACAAAATTCCTTCGATGAAATAACGGACGATGATTCTACATGTGAACTATCATCTCCACAAAGAAATGAGTCAACTATGACTCCAGAAGCCGAAAATATACAAGAAAGTTTACAACGACGAGGTCGACTTCGTTCCACATTACCTACTCCTAACAGAAATGCAGAAAAGGCTCGAGAACACCGAAGAAAGAAGAAGGCGTACAAAGAATCACTCGAAAAGGAACTTGACCTGGTTAAGAAGGCGAACGAAGAAATCGGTAATTTGGTCAAAAAACAGGCAGCTGATATTATCTTGCTGAAATTGCGAATCACGGAACTGCAGACTCTTCTCCGCGCCAACCCGAGCATCAGTAAATGTTTGAAGTCCTTTGATGGAAATTCAAATTCGGAACCGACTCCAGAAACATGTTCGAATGTGAATCTCAAAAGAGATTTATCAGAATTATCTGTCTTTTCACAAACAAGTAGGTGGAACTCTGAAGAAAGTTTGCTCGACGAAGTGGTTGCAACAGAGCTTGATGCCAGCTGCGAATCAGCAGCTGATGGAAGAAGAAAGTCAAATACGCCAGCGGGTATCCAATCTAATGAATCACCTTGCCTCAGCAAAAATGCACAAAAAGCTCGAGAAAACCGACAGAAGCAGAAGGCTCATATGGACAAGCTCGAAAAGGAACTTTATCATATTGAAAAGGAAAATGGACACAATAGTAAGGTAGTTGAGAAGTTGAAAGCTGATATTATGAACTCGCGAGGTCAAGTTGCGTACCTGGAGAGCATTCTCAGCAATCACGCCAGGATCAGTGATGTTTTAGAGTCCATAAGCGGAATTTCAAGCGAAGATAGTTTGCGGATTGAATCGTTTGTCGTAAAACCAGATAACACTTGCGAATCATCAGCTAAACGAAGGAAGGGTCCAAACATCTCTACAAAAACTGACGACATCCAAGAAGGTATCCGAAGACGAGGTCGAATTCCTACCACGTTACCTGCAACCAACAATAGTGCAAAAAAGGCTCGAGAATACCGAATAAGGCAAAGGGAACATTTGCAAAAACTCGAAAAGCAACTCGTGCTAGCTAAGAAGAAGAGAGAAGAGATCATCAATGATATCAAGACGTATGATATTGAGAGCTGGAGAGGTAGGGTCACAAATCTGAAAGTCCATTTCGACAACAACCCCAGCATTGTTGCACTTTTGAAGCTGAAGAATGAACATCGAAGCCAAAGTTTGGAAAACACTGTAGGAATTTGTGTGCATGTGACTCGCAGCAGAGTTTCGCTAGAGTTATGTGCTTCCTGTCAAGGAAAAAGCTTGAAGTGTGAAGAAATTTTGCAGGATGAAAGGATTGATGCCAGTTGTGAAACAGCAACTAAGAGAAAAAGGGTGTTGTCAAGTATCTCTGCAGAAGTAAACACTCGAAACGAAGGTGTCCGACGACGAGGTCGAGCTCCTTCCACGTTACCTGCTCCTACCTCAAATGCAAAAGAAGCTCGAGAACTCCGAAAAAAGAGGAATCAATATTTGCAGACACGGGAGAAGGAACTCGACATAGTTAGGGAGCAGAAAGAATACATGAGCAACGTGTTTGGAAGCCAGGAAGCTGAAATCATGGGAATGAAAGCTCAAATCACTTATCTTGAAGGCGTTCGCGATAATCAAGCTGGCATTAGCGCACTTTTGAAGTTAATTGATTCGATGCGAAACGAACGCGATTTCTTCCAATGCCGGAAAAACACTGCAGGATTTTGTCTGCACGTGAACGGCAGCAAAGTTTCACTAGAATTTTGTGCATCTTGCTACATGAAGAACTTTTAGGATATGTCATGGTTCTGATATTGGCCATATCAGTTTCTCGGGGAGTATCTTCACACGAGTAAGATTTTAATTTCTGTCTTATCGATCTCATCATTTTTTTACTATTTTTTTTTATTCAAAAGAAACAGTGTTTTAGCCAAACTAGTTAATATTAGGCATACTGCTTGACCCTCGAAATAGGCATGAGGTTTTAAATTGATAAAGTTAAGTTTTCCAAAGAAATGGGGAAAGAAATTTTAAAAATTGAGTTCTAGTCACCTTATCGAAAATGTTTAGGAATAATTTACACCCGATAGCTTTCAATTTCTTCCTCCCAATGCTCTTTTCTGTGCCCGGAAAATGTCCCCACAACTACAAAATAGCAGTTTTATGTAACTAGTCCGTGCGGTACATAAAAAAACTCAAGTTTAGCGGGCATGAGACTCGGTAGATGTATTTTTTTTACCTAAGGAAAGTTTTGGGATGGAGTGCCAAGAATTTTGTAAAATTTGAAGAAAAAAAAAGATTGTTGTTTTTTGAAGTCGATATTTTTCAAAACTATTGAGATAATTACATTATCAATTTTAATTAATATGGAGGGTTCCTTGAATATTCTAAATCCGGAAAAAATACCCAAAAATGTGTCTTTAGTCATTGTGGAGGGTTCCCATGATTTTTGAAATCCCGAGAAAATGTTCAAGAAAACTCAAAAATGAAATAAAAAGCGGGTCTTTTTCTAAAAAATAAAACATTTCGTTCAATTTTTTTTCAATTATGATAGATACAAAACAAAGTTCAAAATTAAAAATTTCTCTATTACAAAAACGTACAAAATGTTTTTTTCTTATTTTTTTATATTTTGAACCGTTTCCGAGCAAATTTTCTGAGTAAAAATAAACATTTTTGAAGGTACTCAAGAAATGGGTAAAACTATTTAAAAATATCAAACAAACTTTTTAAATGTATGTGATAACTTTTTATCGTATCTCGCATATTTTGCGAGAAAAGCCCTAATTTTCGATCCACTGAAAAATAACCACCATTTAGTTGATTTATTCCCCGGATTCGGAAAATTTAGGGAACCCACCACATTATCAGAAAAATAAATCTAAATAATTTTGTAAAATTTCCAGAAGCGGATTAAGAGCTTTCGGGGCCCGGGGCGAAACTGGTGTGGGGGCCCCTCAACTTTACTTTTGTAATCAAATTATTAGTAGCGAAGGAGTTAATAAATAATAATTGACGATACTCATTGAGCTATTGATTTCTTGGACACAAAAGCATGACAGTTTTTCAATAATAAAGATATTATTCCGTATTTTTATCATGTTGTGGAGGCCCGGGCGGACCCCCCCCCCCCCTCCTCTTAGTCCGCTACTGAAAATTTGGGATCTTCAAGAGAAAAAATCTCGTTCTTTTGTGACTTTTTAAACCAACTTGATCATAAACAATCAATATTTATATGCAAAAATTATATATCCTCTCTAAACATTTTTAATTAATGTTGGGAGTTATATTTTTCAATAAGGACTTGGCAAACAAAAAATACCTTTGTAACATTTATCAAGCGTATAATTAATCCCGAAAAATGCATAAATTTTTATGGTATAAAGAGGGAAAATATTTGTTAAAACAATTAATGAATGCAATAATAATATAAAATAAGTTTGAAAGCACTTAAGAACTAGTGTTTTACTGAATAATAATAACAATTGATGCAAAAAAAAGTTTGTAGAAACTCGTGTTCAACATGAATCTGGCAAAAAGAAATGCTATTTTGCATTATTGGGGACAGTTTTTGGGCTTAATATGACGAGCTTGGAGGATTCAAAGTAATAGTTATTAGGTGAAAATTATTCCTCGATTATTTCATAAGAAATTAATGAAACATAATTCATAAAAATTGTATGGAAATATTCTTGACATTACCATTCAAGTTGAAATTCTTTATAATACTGATTATTATATATTATTGAAAAAAGAAATTATAAGCTCTGATATTCAATAATAAAATGTTAAAAAATCTATATAGTTCTCCCTTTTTTTATTTTAGTAATGAAAATAATACCTGTAAATGTATGGGGAATTGTTCAATAAGCGATTTCAGAAATAAGAAATAGATTTTGTTAGCTTCAATGTATATGTGCGAGCATGATTTGCATCACATGAAAACTGCGGTTTAGAGAAAAAAATGTCTAGTTATTTTTATTATTTTCTTTTCAGCATGAGGTTTCTTTATGATCAATATACAACCTATAATTCCAGTAGTTACTTTTTTGATATTCGTATCGGTTTAGGTATTCACATTTTTTGGTACAGAAAAATATTGAAACCGTTTCGTATTATTTTTTCTCATTTGAAGTGATCAGAAAATAATGTTCAAAATGGAAATTGGTTTACTCAAATCAGACAAAACAAGACCCTTTACAGGAAGAAAACGTAACACATTTTGTAGGGCATAACAAAAAATGTTAGATGATCCCTCTTTGAGCTCAATGCGGCTAATAGTTCACGAGATAATAATTTATTAATTTAGAGTTGCAAGTTTTCAGAGGAGCCTACGTTCTAATAAATGTGTATTGATATTAAAAATACTCCGACGGAAGTTTTTTAGTAGATTCTTCAAGTGAAAGGTTTAAAGCATGAGAAAACATTTTTTTCTGGTATTCGGAATCCATGAATGATCGAGTGAGGGACCAGCTGTTTGATAATTTTTTCCTCCAACATATTTTTTTATGCAGCATAGATAAATAAGCAATTTTTTCTGTAGAATCGAATGGGGTAATGCGTCTATATTCCTACCCATCGGCCCTCATTAATTATAAATTTGTTTATGATTCTAATAACTTGTGAATAACTGCAATAATTGTTTATGAATGTCTATTTTATGAGATTTTCTCGTAAACAAATTCAATTCTGATAATAAAATACAAGGATTTTTGAAAATAATCATGAAAAAATAGTTCTAATTTGTACAGTTCTACAATATTATAAATTGGACATTTTTTTCAAATATATAAATTTTGTATGAATGTGTAATCTATAACCACTTCTCGTTATCAAATACTATTCCAATAATAAATATCAATGATTTAAGTTCAAAAAAATTTGTTTTATATAATGAACGGATACTGTGCATCATTTGTTTAAATAGATCATTCATAACAATTATTTCACACCTAGAAAATTTGAAAATCGGTAATTGTCATCCTCTTTCCCCAAAGGTATTACCCAAAATTTTCAGATTCTCCCAAGAACCGTCAGTATGAAAAAAAACAACATATTTATAAGAATTTGTTATTAAAGATGCAAAAATTTTTTGGAAATCTAAAAAGGTGTTTTGTTTGAAGAACAAGTATCTCTTAGGTGATTTACAGTCATTTTTTATGATAATTTGCTTGCATACAATTTTGATTTCTTTAAATTGCCTTCACCCGGTCATTTTTGGGTTCATATTTCTCAAAAAAAAAGCTTTTACAACTTTAAACCTCCCAATTCAAGGATCTAAGTCGAGATATCCGATAAAGGTATTTTCTGTACCATGAAAATTAATTAAAATTTGGGCCTCTCCGAAAACACAGTGCCCTGAATTAATAATTAAATATCTCATAAACTATTAGTTTCAAATAGTTTCATTAAGGATCATTTTATATGATTTTTTGTTTTTAAACAAGTTTCACATACTTTCTAGGTTTATCCCAACCGGAAGCAACAATACAAGCAAACGAGATGAAATTGTTTCAATTTTAACTTTATTGTTGATTAACAATATACGCAACGGTCTCACAGAGCCCAGAGTTTCCGTACTTCGTCAGAGCGGCCACCCAAACATTTAAAACAAAAAACTTGTTGTTTACATGTTGTTGCAGCAGAAACAAAGGGTGGCATAACATAATGGTAATGTTTAGTGATGGTTTAATTATTTGAGGCCACATGAGAAGTCGCCTCATTTCTAAAATGTCAGGTTTGCGCCCTACTTTATTAAAAAAAAAGAATAGTCAAAAATGATACATTTTTTTAAATTAATTTTTTAGCTGTGATCCAATACTTAACTATTCCTAAAGCAGACTTTCCATTTTTTACTGGAAATTAGATTTTATGCCACCCTTCAAATGCTAGCTTGACTGCACTAAATATTTTTGAATTCATGAAACTTGTTATTCCAATTTTTTTTTTTGAACCAGAATTACTTGTTTAAAAAATCAGAATATCCGAGTCGCGTCCATTCTAAAATTATAGGAATCATATAGGCAGTGATAAATTCAGGAATTCTCGAACATAAATTTATATTAACACCAATATTTCCATATATAAACAATTTCACTAATCAGGAGTACCTACAATAATAATTAACAGTCGTAGAATATGTAACAGATTCGTGGGCCTGACAAAAAAGTCAGAAACATCATGTTTCGTAAATTCGAAATCATTAGTTTCATTTTTGAATTTCCATCTTCAAAAACTTTTTATGGTACTCTTTGTATTTCATACAAAAATAACACGGATATATTAACAATAGTGATAGGTAATTTTCACTCATAATAGTAAGTAATTATCAAAGATTGCAACATCTTTTTTACCTTCTATAAATACAAAAAAATGTAAATAAATACGATCCTCTATATATAATTACAAAAAATATATCACAAATTGTGTTTTTTACAAATTTTCGTACAATCTATGCCTCGTCTTTTGAAAATAATAATGATAATATTTTCTAAACTCTTTTATCCTTAATTCCTTACTCGACCCGAACGTCAAAACTGAAACATTAATTCAACTTTGTAGCACTACAAAAATCAAGAAATCAAAGACCTCTTTGAGGCATCTTCTTGTAAAATACAAAAATCGGGAGTAATGAAATTCACAGGTGTAAAGAGTAAGGAGTTGAGGATAAAGATGTCAGTCTCAAATGATTGAAAAATCAGCTGGAAAATTACAAATAATAGAGTAGAGTTTCAAGCTGAGCACTCGGAGGTCTTTGGATTGCTTGGGACACTAGAGCTGCAAGTTTGTGCGCGTATTGGCAAGGTGCAGGAACTTTGACTGCCCCAGAGTAATTATAATACATCTGGGTCAATTTATAAGTCATCCTCTGAATTTTGTCTGGAGTCCATCCGGAAGAATCGGAGATCACGCTGTAGGCAGAGGGTGCGATTGTTCCTCTGCCTCCGCCCTGGGAGACGAGGAAGAAGTCATATCTGGAAAGAAAACAAAATTATACAATTTTTAGTAAACCTAAAAAAGATATCAGGTTGTTTGACCATTGTTTTCGAAAACGTAAAAAAAAACTAAACAAGGAAAATGATTGAATCATTATTATTGTCAATACCAATAATAATCCCATTAATACCAATCTAACACTGTTAAAATTTGACAATTCTAGAAATAGGCATCAAAAATTAGATTTCAGGAATTTGAAATATTCATGTCTGCACAAATTTAAATTTGAGAGATTTAAAAACTGAAATTTTTCAATTTATTATTTAAAAAACAAACTATTTGATTGTTTTGAGAAAAACATTCAGGATTTAGAGTTCTAGGCATTCCCAAATGCAAAGGGATAAAAGCTTTCGAAATTAAGCATTCTTATTTTGTGTGTAAACCTATTAAAATAAGGTGTTCTAAGCTACCGAATCTTAATTCTGACAATTCTCTGTATTGAGCATTTCAAACTCAAAGATTCTGAAATTCCAAGATTTCAATTGGATTCGTAGAAATTTTAAGCATTATACTTTCATGTTCCTAATATCAAGTAACGATTAAGGCCCAGTTCAGAAACTACATCACATGCAGATAAAAAATAATGACTTCATTTTGCAATTAAAGAATCTAAATAGTTGCTTCGTGAGATGTTCTGTGGCAAAGAAGGGAAGGAGTGAGACAAATTTTCGAAATATCGTGACGTATTTTTTCAACAGTTCCTAAAGCGATTGAATAGATTTGTCGAAGAAAATGGAATAGAATCAAATTGTTAACCTTCCAAATAGGATCAATCTCAACGAAGGTTCAAAATCAAATAATTTCGAATTTAAAACACTCAGAGTTGAAACTTTGACGCTTTCAAAATTGAATGATTCCGAAATTCGTATAAAAATGTAGATTTTCAACACTTTCAATTGTGAAATTGGAACATTTTCTGTAATGGAACCACGTTCAACAGTAAAATTGTCTGATAATGAATTTATTAGATCAATTACCAGGGTGGCGATTTGACCGGGAAACCGGGAAAGATCGGAAAATGACCAGGAATTTATTTAAAAACCTGGAATTTACTTGACTCAACCTAGACTGTGAAAAATTCTACCGAAAAAATACGAGAAATGACCGCTTTCTTTTTATGATTTAATAAGAGATTTTATCATTTGATTTAAAGAATATAACGTTCCTTTGACCTGATTCTCAAAATATTTAAATATATCCATACGTCATGAGAAAAAGAATTTTATTTTTATCCATTGCTCTATGAGATTTATTTAGCTGACTCAAATTTCATAATCGAATTGATGATAGCCCGAAAATATAGAAAGAATTATTAAATGCATTTTTACAGAAAAATGTATTTATCGCGTTTTATTTTTTTTTCTCCTCCTTCATCAGTCTTGGGATACGGACTTTCAGAAAATAATTATAGATTTCATTCAAGGGCAGGGAGTTTTAGGGAAGGAGTATAATTTCACTTGGAACAGGGAATTTTCTTCGCGGAACGGGAACTTTTTAAACTAATTATAATTCGGATTTAGAAGAGAGGATTTTTAAATATCGTTCCTCGAATTCAAAATTTGTAACAATTTTAAAGTCCCCTGTTCCTAATTTGAAATAAAGAAAGTACTTCAAGCAGTATTTAGAGTTCTTGAATTATGATAGAAAACTTCTTTACATTGTTCATTGCGAATCCATCCTTTTTAAGTTAGAAAAATCAACTACTTGTTTCAAATTCGAACTTATTTGTTGAAAATAAAAAAATTTGTATTCACCTCTGGTTGAAATTGTAACCACTTTGTTGGAAATCAATTCATTTTCTTTGTGAAAATTCAAGTATTTAGTTAAACATTGATTTTTGAATTTGAAAATTAAACTTTTTCTTCAGAGGAAAATTTTCCTTTCTTGAAGAAAATTAATCTTCATGGTAAAAAATGTATCTTTCTACTTAAAATACATCTGTTCCCGTTGAAGATTCATCATTATACCTGAAAATTCATCAGTTTGGTTGAAAATTAATTTCTTCAACTGAAAATTTAACTGTTTCATTTTTAGTGGAAAATTGATCGTTTCTAGTTCAAAATTCGACGATTGGGTGAAAATTCGTCTGTTTGAATGGAAAATTCAATTATCTCGATGAAACGTCACACATTTTGTTCTTCTTTACGGTTAACAATTCAAGTTATAAATTTAAACATTTTTAATTTTGGTCGACAAAAATTTCACTTTTCCTTTATTGTTTGAAAATTTTCATTTATATAGTTCAAGTCTCAACCATTTTGTTGAAAAATTTTTTTTGCATGAAAATCGATTCTTTTGTCAAGAATTGAACTATTCTAGTTACATGTTCATCATTTCAGTGAAGAATTCGTCTTTCTGGTTTAAAATTCAATTACTTCAGTGTAGCATCTTCAATTTCATTTGATTTTTGATCATTTTTTGTAAAAGTGAAATAATTTGTTCGAAATTTAGTTTATTTCGTTTGTTGAAGTGGGTTTTTCCTTATAAGCAATTTTTTCAAACTGAAAATTGAACTTATTTCAAATGAAAATTCCACAGTTTTAGTTAAAAATTAATTTGTTTAGTTGAACATCCCTTTTTTAAATTAAAAATTTGCTTATTCAAATTTTCGTTGATAATTGATCTTTTTCAGTAAATGTTCATTTATCTGTTTGAAAAATTAACTCCTTCAGTTAAAGATTCTTTTTTTTTTAGTATGAAACTCTTATACTTGGTTTGGAATTTGTTTTTTAGACTAAAAATATTACTGTCTCAATTTTGCTGGAAAATAATTATGTTTTGTGTTCGAGATTCGACTATTTTGTTGAAACATTGTATTTTGTCTTAGAAAAATTATTCTTTCTATTTGAAAATTAATCTTATTGTTGGAATATTCATCTCCTTGGTTGGAAAATTGAAGTGCTCCTGCTGAAAATTGATCTTTCTGTTTGAAAATTCATCTTCTTTTTTTTTGTTATCAAATTTTATTTGTTCAATTGCAAGTTTAATTGTTCCAACTTATCCAAAAAAATGATTTTTTGTTGTTGAAAATTTGAGTATTCTTTTCAAAATTGATTTATTTTGCATTGTTGGATCTGTTGTGTTGAAGGATGTTTAGAATGTGCGTCATGAATAGAAAAAAAAGTTTAGGTTTTGCGACAAATATTAATATGTTACTTCTAGTTGGCTGGAAAAATTGAAAAACTTGACCGGGAAGAACCGGGAAATGGGAATCGTCCGCCGAATCGTCACCCTGATTACTTAATTTGGAATTTTTTCCAGTCGTGGCAAAATTTGTGATTTAGAATTTGAAAATGTAAGAAATGGAATATTTCAAGCTTCAAGTCTCAAAACCTATTTTTGAAAATGCCTTATATTTACAATTCACACCCAAAAGTATTCAATTCAAAGTCTGAGCGAGTAAATAGTTTCGAGATTCAACATTTTGAAAAAAAGTGATTTCAGTTGAACTTTACAAAATTTCTAGATCAAAAGAACCTTCTTATGTTATATAAAGTAATTTTCAATAAAAGTTCCAAGCAATCAGAAAAATAATGTTCCTAAAATTTAAAAAGAAAACCGACTTTTGAAGAAATTCCTATCTCTCCTATGAAGTTACATTCAAATTTGGATGTTTCAAGATTCGGTCGCCTTTAAAGTGTAAAATTAGTAAAAAAAAAAACAAACAAAAAAACAACGAAATAAAAAGCCTCGATAGCGGAGAATTTCAAAACATCCCAAAGTGAAATTTATCACCGAAACTCAAAAGTTTCCTCATTTCAAATTCAAAATTATAAAAGCTAATAAACATAGAGTAACTAAAATTCAAACATCAAAACTATCCAGTTTGAAAATACTCGATTTCGAAATAGATATAAAAGTATGAAGTACCAAAATTCAATGTTTCAAATATTCAAGCTACTAATCCAAGTATATTAGATTAAATTTCTACTCCATGTAAGCCCTTTCCGGATTTTACATATCTATATTTTCCCCTCTCACATGAGATCGTCAGATATTAAACCCTTTAACTTAAATCCCTTCCCAAAATCCCCAATTACCCCAACTCTCATAATAAGCCTCCAAGCAATGCCTGACGTACTCAGCCCTGTGAGATTTAAAACGCTCGCATTCGCCTGAACATCTGATCAGGGGAGTGGAAACTGGAGAAAACCAAAATCAATGCTTTAAATATAAAAGACAAAACTCAGATAGAGTTTCAAAGGAACGCCCTGAAGTGAAAAATAAAAACAAAATGGAGTTCCCAAGTTACAGCATGAATTAAAATTCAAGAAAACTCGAAATTAAAAACGGAAAAAATTGAGATGATTAAAAAATGTCAATCTCTTTGAAGACCCCGTACATTTCTTATTGTAGTTGCGTTCATTCGATCGAACTGTCTAAATCGATAAAGATTGAAACTGGTATTCATAAATCTTGAAATCATAAAAAAAATCAAAAGCACAATTTTTTTTCTAGAAACGTTGGCGAAAAATATATATATTTTTTTAATTTTATCTCACCTAGCGGGATTTGTGACGATGTCATCGACAACGGTGCCAGCGGGTGCATTATTGTTGTTGTAGAAGAAACGCGTGTTGATCTTCTTGGTCACTATGAGGAATGCCATTCTGACATTCGCAATATCTCCATCGTAGAGTTCGGCAAGTTTTCTCTTCAGTTCCTGCACCTCGATCTCATGAACGAAAGGAATCTGACCCTCGCCAACTCCATCTCGGTAGAAAATTATAACTGAAGGTAGTGTTCCATTCAATTTTTGATACTGACGACAAGCTTTCATCATGTTGACTCCCAAGTCGTTGGAGAGTTCTTCGCCCGAAGTGTGTGCACTCACTGCACTGAAGTAGCGACTCAAATGCCTGTCGAGCGATGCCACCAAAGCGCCTGCAATCAATACAAAAAATCTATAATAATTAATTAAAATAACATTTCAAATTTAGGCTTGAAGTAAGGTCGACTTTTGACTACAATTTATACTTTGGGAAGGAATAACTAAAAATTGGTCCTAAAATCTAGAAAGCTTCAGGAAGAAGGTCTTGCAATTTGTAAAACACAATCAAAATTAAATATTGTAGAATTGGTGTAATGGATTCCTGGATAAAATGATTGAAAAATCCTAAATACCAACCAAAGTCACGACCCTTTGTTGTCTTATCATGGCAGACGTCAAAGCCAGCCACCATAAAATTTCCCGAGGGTATTTCAACGGTCCATCCGGCACCGCCGAGTTTGCAATTCAGCTGAATGGCAATTTTCGTGGCTGCAGTCATATTTGGCTTCCCTTTGGACATTATCGTCCTCGTCAGGACAACCTGGCTCAATACGGGTCTATCGACGCAGCACTTCTTCTTGATCGCCGAGTATCGATCCAAGTTGTTATTTGGCACGATACACATCACCAGCTGGGGACTCGACTTACTCATAACAGATTCAACCATCTCTGTATAGTAGCTGGATCGATCGCCATGGAGCTCTGCAATTCTTGGTTTTTCCACTTTGAACCTCATCCCGTTGGCGGATCTGATGATGCCGGAAATCAGCTCCTGTTGCAGAAGGAACCAAAAAAGGAGACAAAAATTAGTTGTTCGTTCTTCAAATCTAGAGGGATATAATTGAAATTCTAAATCAGTCATATGAAAAATCACTCACTTCACAGTCATGCTTCATTCTTTGAGTGATGATGACGACCCAGTCTCGAAGCTCAGTTGTGATCAGCATCTTATTCGCTCTGATTTCGCCGTCCCAATTTGAACCTCTGGGAGACAGCGTCACTCCATCAGCCATAATTATTTTATCCCTAGGGATGACTCTTCCTGGGAGATTGACGAGTCTGCTATTCAGTTTCAGTCCCCAGTCATTCAGCTCCTTGACGACTTTTCTTTCGCGCAATAAACGACTGTTGAAAGACATCAAACGCTCGATTCTGGCACTTGGCTCCAGCTTTGTGTGTGTTGCTAATGCGTTCATCGTCGGGTAATGTGACCTCATCTCATCAGTTAAACCTGCAAAATTATATTTATTAACAAATTTTTTATTACTCAAAATTCAGATTAATAGCGTAAAAATTTATTGATCGATTACAGTTAGGAGCCTGCGGAATCGACCTATTTCAAATTAGGTTAATTTCATATTGTGCAAGTTTGAACTTTCAACATTTATTCCAGTGTATAACTATTACGAAAAAGCCTTCCCCGCCAAAAATATACGTACGGATTCCGTACAGAAACTGTACGCATTTTGTATAATATCCGTACAAATTATGCACGGTTAACCTGAAATTTTTAAACAATTCGTCTTATTTCATTCGATTGATTTTTAGTATCATCCTAATTATTGATGTGATAAAAAAAAATTTTTTAAATAAATACGAATTGTTTAAAAATGTAAGGTTAACCGTGCATAATTTGCACGGATATTATACAAAATGCGTGTGTATTACGTACAAAAATTATGCAGAATTC
>WSXT02011212.1:0-14596 GCA_011762715.2 Neuroterus valhalla | reverse complement strand
TTTTATTAATTCTTGTTTAACAGTTGTGTGTATTAATTTATTTAAATCTCTTTGTATGCTATTTGTCGGATCTTTATCAATTGGTTTATGTGTGTCAGTATCCTGTAGGAGATTATTGCATTTTTGTATATAATCAGTTCTGTTTAAGATTATAGTAACATTTGCCTTATCTGCATATGAAATCCAAATATTATTGTTCTCTTTCAAAACTTTTTTTGTTTTCTCACCTAAGATTTGAAATTGTGTTTTTTTTCGAGCATTCAAAATTTGAGTTCAGGTATTCCTTGCCATGGGTGGAATGTAACTAGATTTAGCAATTTTATTCTACAATCCACACAACGATTGATGTCACGTGTTTTTTAATTCGTTTTTAAACCCAATTTTATAAAACTTCGAGTTCTAATGGTGAGTGCAAAGACTCAGTAATATTATATAATGATCGTAGCGACCTTTAGCGAACAGTTCAATCAAAATAATGTTTTTTCCTTAATTTCTTCCATTTTTCTTTCCTTTTCTTTGTATATAGAACTATATTAAAACTTAGACATTCCTTCTACCTGATGAGGCCCTACGTTGGAAGGGCGAAACGTCGTTATAACGTCTTTTAAATAAAATAAAAACATGACTAGAAACACCGAAAACTGATGCCATCTTATTCTAATGTAATAACCTGGTCGACAACCATAACATCAATTATATTTATAGACTAAAGATGTGCATGAGATACATCTCTTCTATTCTTTGTATATTTATGGCATGTATCGCCCGCTTATCAGGTATTCATTCGATCATTATAATAAATTAATCCATCATTCAACAATATGAGAATATTCTTTCCAAAGATGTAAGGTTCCTCAAATACTCCTGTCTCTCTCACTCTCACTATCTGTCTCTCATTGAAGACTTATCTACCTTTTTCAACTATTCCTTCTCTTAGCCATTGCATGCACCTAATCATGATGCTCCCTCACACCTACATACTTTTTTTATTTATCAAATACCTTGAAATCCTACGCGCAATAGCTTTCCCTCTCCCTCTCATCCTCAATCTCACTACTACTATTCTATTTGCTTTATGTTCTCACATTCTCCAGAATATTTAGGTTCTCCCTTTCTCTAAACTTTTCATACCATTTGTTGCACCCTTAGTCCAAGATTATTGTCTCATCTTCCCTGTGTTTGCCTTTCCCTCCTTTTTTCCTCTCCTCCCTGCTATACTATGACCCTTACATACATCCTTGATTCAAAAATGATTTCGTACCTCCCTTCGTCCGATTTCGAACGTCACATGTCGAACTTCCTTCCTCTGTTTATCATCATCTCTTGAGCAACTGTTTGAGCCATCCTGCTTCCCGTCTTATTTCCCTCTCGAAGATCTTGGATATTCTTTGACCACAATTTTCTGGTTTCCTGTTTCGCCCTTCAGCATACATCTAAAGCAGTTCGAACTTACTTCAATAACCCTGCCATGATCTCACATGTACTATTTTTATTCTCTTGCGGACAATACATAAATTACATGACAGATAGGTGAACTTCTTCACGAACCTATTTTCTTCATCTTCATCATGTTACGAACCAACAGATGTTTCAATACATATCTCCTTCACTCTTCATAGTACGTTATTTAATTACATTCTCTCCATAATGAGAAGGTATTAGTTTTATGTGAAAATCGACATTCGCGGAATTTATGAAATCTCTACGTTTTGAGTCCACTGATTCAAAAAAAGTAGTTTTTACGTTGGTGTCTGTCTGTCTGTTATCGTTGTTGTCAACGTCGTCGTCCTTGTCGTCTGCATATTACATAAATTTTTGAAGACTAATCGGATTGGATTGCCCTTTGACATACATTTTGACGGCCAAAAAGATAGGTCAAGTTCGTTAACCAGCTATTTTGGATGAAGAATCATAGAGAGGGAGCATTTTGAACATTTTTTTCGAGACTCAAAAATTGGAAGTACAATATCGTGTAGCACTCAAAAAGTGAAACAATTTATCCTCATGATTTTTACATTTTCATCGTAATGAGAAGGCATTGGTTTCATTTGAAAATCGACTTTCGCGAAATTTATTAAATCTCCACGTTTTGAAACCTCTTGATTCAGAAAAAGTAGTTTTCACGTTAGTGTCTGTCTGCTAACGTCGTCGTCGTCGTCCTTGTCGCCTGTATACTCCATAACTTTTGGAAGATTCATCGCATTGGATTCCCCATTGGCACACATTTTGAGAGACCAAAAAGATAGGTCAATTTCTAAAGACTCAAAAATTGTAATAACGATTTCTTGTAGCACGTAGAAAGTGAAACAATGTATCCCTATCATTTCTTTCGATAAAAACAAAATTTTCAGAGTTATGGTATTTTCAAAACAAAAAATATAAAAGAAAATGAGAATTCGTAGCCAAAGAACGCAAGTTGAAAAGAAAGTCGAAGAGAAAAAATGTTTCTCTTTGGAGCCCTACAAAATCGTCAATACAACTTTTTGAATTTTTTCAAAAAATCGAAAATTCCAATTTTGATCGGCACAAAAAATTATGAAAATTATTCTGTGAATTTGATAACTTTCGGAAGAATGATCATATTCGATCGAGCTTTGGCACCCATTTTGAAGGACCAAAAATACAAGTCGAGTTTGTAAACCAGCTGTTTTTATTAAAAAATAAAAGAGGGGAAGCATTTTGCAAATTTGTTTGGACTTTTTTCCAACGCTTAAAAATTCAAGTACGGTTTCTTGCAGAAGGTAAAAGGTGAAACAATTTATCCTTATGATATTTTTGATGAAAACGAAATTGTCAGAGTTGTGGCCTTTCCAAAATTCAAAAATATAAACGAAAATTACTCATTAAAGCTAAACAACGCACCAAGAAAAGATCTAAAAATTTGGTAGAGTTAACTTTTTAATAGGACAAGTAATTTTGCTCCGTTCATAAAAAAGCATATAAAAAATGAAAAAAAATGAACTTTTGGGCAATTGACACAAGATTAGGAAAAATCAAATAGACGCAAGTTCTTTACCAGGGAAATATCTTAATGTGTTACCAACTTCTTCAACAGGATATGTATTTTCCATTTCAATCAGGAAAAATAACTATAAAAATGAAATAATAAAATTTTTGAAAAAATGACTAAGGCTTACACTGAAGATTAATCGAGAAAATTGTTCACCCGAAAAAAGTGTCTGTAAATATGTTATCATTTTTCCCATTGGACGTGTAGTTTTTGTTTCAATCGTAAAAAATGAAATTGAAAATTATAAAATTGAATTCTTAGAAAAAATATACAACACGTGAAAAAAATTAGGCAACAAAACTTCTTCACTGTTTTGAACAAACTGTGATCGAGTGCGCAGCACGAGACACGCGATGAGAATGTATTCGTTGGAGCCGGAGGAACTTCAACGAAAGAGAATTCACGCTCATTCAATTGAAGTAGTCGACTTCTCTATTTCGAGTACAAAGGCCGAACGCGTAGCGCGAGATCCGAAAAACGCGCGCCCCAGGCGCTGAAACCCGCGCAGCGCTCAGATTTTTTTTATTTGCTACAGCTAAAAACTCAACTTTCTTGTTCGAAATCCAATCACGTTGTAGGGGATTCAACTGTTTCGTTAAATCTTGACCTTTTAAAATATAAAATTTTTCCATCGGATCTAAAATTCTACTCCCTCTTAAAAAATTCACTTTTTTGTTTGAAACTCAACTGTTTTAAATAATTTATCTCCTTTTATCTGAGAATTTGGATGTATGGATTACGAATTGAAATAATCAGATCCGAAAATTTATATAAATTATGTTGAGAATTTAAATATTATAGGAAAAGGTTCAATATTTTTTTGAAAGTGATCTTTTGTCGACCATTTGATTAGGAATCCAGATCCCTTGAGTGTTGCTAATCTGACACGTGGAGCATGTAAAGTTCGCATGCAGAATCTAGATAAGAAATGGGATCAAGGACAAGTAGTTAAATAACCATAAAAATGAAGTAATAAAATTATTGAAAAAATGACTAATGCTAACACAGAAGATTGATACATTAAAGTTGTTTACCCAAAAAACATCTGTAAATTTGTTTTAATTTTTCCCATTGGACAAACTTTGATCGAGTGCGCAGCAAGAAACACGCGAGCAACGCGAGGCGAAATTACCGTCGAGCGCAAAATCCGGAAGATGCGTGTCGTAGGCGCGCTCAAACTTGCGATCGAAGCGCGCGATGAGAATGTACCAGCGCAGCAAGCAAATTTTATGTTCTCAAATTCGTTCAATTTCCATAATTTCCAAACGCTGTTTGACAGTTTCATGCTTTATGGAAACGATTATTTCGGAAACTTCATCTGATCCTGTTTGAGGGAATTTGTTTCATTTTATCCTTTTTTCTCATCTTTCCTTATATATGTTTTTCATAGTTTTCAATTGTTTCATACCTCCTCTTTTTTCTCGACTTGCAAATAATTTCCCGATTCCTTCAACTAGTCTCCTACTTCTTTCAATTCTTCCTGGGAATCTTCCTACAATTTTAAAAATTGTTCATGATCAGGAAAAAGTTGTTAAGGTTGGACCCCATTCAAGGTTGAATCACCAGGTTTTTTTCTCGCATATACCATGCAACTTGCGACTTGTTTCTGGGATATATCTGAATGTAAAATAATGCATGTTGTCAAGGTTTCACCGATTTCGTCTTTAAGATTGGACCATCCCTTTTTTCTTTTTTTCCAACGAATATATCGTAATAAAATTATAATAACGATACCGTCAACGACCCTGAACTGAAGAGAAAAGAGATTCCTGGTTGATGAATTGATCACTTTTTAAATAAAAACAGGATTCCAGATGAAAGCCGAAAAACGAGGAGGGAAATATCAATTTTGAAAAAGTAATTCACGCAATCAAAGCCGTGAAATTAGGAAATAAAGAAATTTATTGCTCTTATCCATGGAAATTTTTCTAAAATAGTTTTTGAGGATGGTCCAACTCATCGACGGCGCAACGCTACCAACATCAAAGGGCTGCATTTCAAGGGACCCCAAGAAAGTATCGAATGCGTTAAAGGAACTGCGACAGAACCTTGAGATTCCACGACCTGCTATCTAGATTTTCCGAACTAACGCGACCAGAAGGATCAACAGTTGATCAACAACATAAAGTTTAGATGGGCAAAATAACAGAGCCGCTTAAAAAGTATTCGATGGGATGCTACGTATCGGATGAGCTCAACCATCTGAGAGCAGTTTGGCTTCTCTTCATATGGCCCTAAAGTCATCAGGCGAGTGGTGACCCTGCGGCGATTATCGTGGATTAAACGCACAAACGATACCGGACCGATATCTAGTACCTCGTATAGGAGATTTTTCCTATAACCTATACGAAAAGAGGATTTTCCCAGAAACCGACCTAGTGCGCGCATATAACCAGATCCTAGTCGCATCCGAAGACATCGCGAAAACGGCTGTTATTACACCTTATGGTCTTTCTGAATTCCCATTCATGCCATTTCGTTTGCGGAACGCGGGACAAACATTTCAGCGTTTCATCGACGAAGTCGTACGCGGCTTCGATCACTGTTTTGTGTACATCGACGATTTTCTTGTCGTGTCAGCCACGGAAGAAGAACACCTTCAAAAACTTAAAGAACTCTTTGGACGTTTTAAAGATCAAGGGATAATAATTACCTTTGTAAAATCGCCCTTTGGCCTCGAGGAAGTGAATTTTCTCGGCCGCAAAGTTTCCAGCTGCGGAATTGAACCACTACCAGAAAAAATTTCCATGCTTCAAAACTTTCCTCAACCGAAGACGGTCGAACAGCTGCGACCATTTTTGGGTTTAATGAACTTCTGCAGGCGATTCATCCAAAACGCAGCCACAATCCAAGCAGCTCTCAATGACCTACTGAAAGGTAATGTCAAGGGCTCAACTCCAGTAAACTGGAACGACGAAGCTGTGCGACCTTCTAATGCCTGCAAGGAAGCTCTGGGGCTGGCAACCTTTCGCCTTTTTCTCGAAAAATCTCAGTACTGCACAAAGAATGTACGGAGCATTCGACAGGGAGCTTTTGGCAGCCTACTTAGCTGTCAAACACTTCAAACACATGGTTAAAGGTCGCGAATCTACGATTTTCACAGACCACAAGCCCCTCACATTCACCTTCAAGCAAAAGCCAGAAAAATGCACCCCGCGACAATTTCGATACCTGGACTTTATCGCTCAATATTTGACGGATATCTAGTACATCCAGGGACTCGAAAACGTTGTTGCTGACGCATTTTCTAGGATTGAGCAATATCATCGAGCATCGACTACGAAGCTGTCGCAAAGTCACTAGCCGAGGACAAAGAACTTGGAAACATTATGAAATATGACACCGTTCTGCGACCCAAGAAGATTAAAATTGCCGGAATAAACTTCACCGTATACTGCGATGTCTCCACACAATCAGCTCGACCTTTCATAACCGCCTCCTTTCATTGAAAAGCTTTCGATTCTGTGCACAATCTCGCACATCCGGGAACTCGAGCAACCATCAAACTCGTTACACAACGATTTGTGTGGCCTTTGATTAAGAAGGACTGTCGAGCCTGGGTACGAAATTGCATAAAATGCCAGCGAGCGAAGATAACGCGACATGTTTCACCTCTCATAGGAAAATTCCAATCATCATCATCTAGGTTCAAACATGTATGCATTGACATCGTGGGAAAACTTCCTTATTCGCTTATTCCTACGTTCTCACAAGCGTGGACAGATACCATCGCCCGGACATTCTAGACAGTTTGGATCGCAAGATTCCGAGTTCTCCTGCGAGTAACGACTGACCAAGGAAGACAGTTCGAGCCACAACTCTTCCGCAAACTCAATAATTTAACCGGATCCAAGCATCTCAGAACCACAACATACCACCCATCAGCAAACAGCCTCATCAAGCGTTTCCATCGACAACTCAAATTTTCAATGATGTGCCACGAAAAAGAAAAGTGAATTGATGTCCTACCTATAATCCTTCTGGGAATCAGATCTGCCTGGAAAGAGGACCTTCAAACAACTTCTGCAGAGTTAGTGTATGACGAGCTCCGTCGACTACCTGGAGAATTCCTCGCTCCGCAAGCAGCATATAACAACGCATCAGACTTCGTGAAATACCTGAGAAAGCACTTTTCCACTCTTAGACCGACGCACAATACACATCACAGCTAAACCAAAGTTATGTTTCAAAGGACCTCAAAACATGCTTACACGTTTTCATAAGGCATGGACCTGCAGAAGGCGTACTACAACCGCCTTACGAGGGTCCTTTCCTGGTTATTAGACGGTCCTCAAAAACATTCATGGTTCGAAAGGAGACACTACTGTGTCGATTGACTGTCTCAAGCCAGCCTACACCATCCTGGAAGGTTCTCGACCTCTTCCGAAAAACAAAACTTTGGACAGTACACCTGAACTATAAAAGCAGCCAGAGGTTGAGCACGGTATCCAGCAAAGCAACACTAGACGGTCGGACAGACGGATTCATTTTCCCGATCGCCTACAAGGTGGTTTTTCGTGACTTCATCACTATCAGGGGGGGGGGGGAGGTGATGTGAGAACCACATCTCATAATTTATAGTATATATTTTGTTTGCATCAAAACTCTGAATTATATTTTTTTATTCTATACCACCATGGTATAAGCCTGCAACGCCCCCTGAAAAATGACCGTTGTCTAGCCCCTTACCGAGTGGTGTCAGCTGGTACTGCGTGAAGAGTGTGACTCGAGGGTTATAGAAAATGAATGGAGGATTGAGAGAAATAATGACACCAGATGGCACTCAAACTCTACAATAATGACATCAGATGGCACTAAATCTCTGACCAAACCACATTTCATATTTTGCACCATACGTGAGTACCAAACATAGCCGAAGCAGGTGCCTGCCATCTTACTCATACACTGCCGTGCAGTAGCCTTTGGACACTCATTTTCTTGTGTATAAGAACACAACTTGAAAATAACAAGATGAATAACTAAAAAAATTGTTTGGTCATGGCGGACTAATTAGTACTTGATTAGTGCCCAAAAAACTGATTAAATAATGAGGAAAAAGATCGTCCATTTTCTTCCTTTTTTTATCTCGTGGGATTTTGTGAGACATCGCGGCGCGTCTCAATATTAATTAATGAAGCCCTAACTAGGAGGAAAGTTTTTTCCGAGGACTCGACGAAATAGCGTTGTTGAATACCTTCTGTTTGAAAAAAATTATCAACAGGTCTGATTTTGGACCACCCTTATGGAAACCATTTTCCAGTACTATTAACGGAATAGTACAGGGCTGACATCCCCTAAGCGACGAGAAACGTTAACTTCCCTGGCGCTTAGGGCTTGCAGGTTATTGTGTTCGGAGGAAAATTTCCCTGGGGTTCGAGGCTTGCAGATTATTGCGATCCCGGTTTAACCTTTCTAGAGTTGAGGGCTTACAGGTTATTGTGTTCTGGGATTAACCTTTCTGGCGTTCAGAGCTCGAAGGTTATTGTGTTCTGAGGCTGACCTTTCGAGTCGGGTACATTTCTCCCGATCCACATCTCTCCCATCACCTTGAAACTGGGTATATGATCGTCATTTCAACTAAATTTAAAGTTGCTCATAACAATGGCGGTAAGGAAGAATAAAATTGATCGAGGTTATGGGAGAGATGTGAATTGGGAGAAATTTACCCGATTTGACCTTTCCGGGGTTCAGGGCTTGCAGATTATTGTGTTCTGGGGTTACCCTTCCTGGAGTTTAGGGCTTGCAGGTTATTGTTTTCTTGGTTCAACTTTCCTGTAGTATTTAGGATTAACTTGTCGGATTTTAATGCATCAAAAATGTCAAACAAAGGTTAACATCAGGTTTCGTCTGATTCTATGGAAGCATGAAAAATGTAGTTCAATACTTACAGATGAGCCAACGAGTCCTTCTGCTACTATTCAGTACAGAGTAATTCAAAATAGCTGAATAACCTAATAACTAAAAATGATCGATGTTTCCCAAACTTGGCTCTTTGTATATTCTTTTGGAATCGACTAACCCAGCATTTTGAGACTTCTTAATTTTTTCCCCCGAAAAATATGGAAATAATTGGTGACTTTTTCGGAAGTGATATTCTCCATATTCTGATATTCTTACTAGAGGTTCGGCAACGATCCCTTGTAATTTGTAAAGTTCGCGAGAAAAGAAATTGAGTGTATTTGTCCATATCATATTTCAGAATATAAATAGGATATATTGAGATACACTGCAGATGATATCCTAAAATATCCTACGCTCTGAGGGATGACTGCAACTCGCATATGTATGAAAAGAATTACACGGATACCATCAAAATATTCGTGGTTGATCTTTATATTTTGTATTATTTTCACATCATTTGTCATACTGAATATTGAAAATATAAGAGATTCATCCACATACTTTTAAAGAATGTCCTGCCTCCACTTAAGTCAAGTGTTAGATATTTTTTCATTGCTGCGTTAGATTCTTGTGCATTTCTAGGATAAAATTTATTATGCAATAAAATTAGGACGTGTTCATTAGTTCCACGATATAAAAATATCTCCAAATCACCACATGATAACATTTTATATTCATAAGATAAAATGATTTTTCTTGGTAATTTGCTCTTCACGATAGCAGTTATCTTCGATTCTGTTGGTATATATAATAATATTTTATGATGCATAACCCGGTACCTGACTGTTAGGTTCGAGATTTTTCCTTTTTGGGTTTTTATTTTTCAACTGAGCCGTATAAAACAACCGCACCCGAGAGCGAGAGAAGATGAACAAGCTCGGAAGATTTATTGAAAAAAATTCTAAAATAGTAACTGTAGCTCGAACTTATGGTAACTTGTCATGAATTATCGAAAGTTCAGGAAGCTCCAGAAAATTTCTTGTATGAACTTTCAGTCTGGTTAAGTTCTTCCGTTTGTCGGGCTGGTTGACATATTGGTCTTTGTACGTGTTTTTGGGTTTTCAGGTCGGGTTGCGCTCCAAATTATGAACTAGCTCTATTCTCAACCCAACGCCCACGACATGACTTAAAGTCATTTCACACATCAGACGCAATATTTTGAATCAACTTGTTGAAAATCAACGATAAAGTTCAAATCTATTGCGTGTAGCATACAAAGTCATGTCGCAGGAAAAAGTTTGTGCCTCTCTTGCGCCTTTTATAGGCAGTTGATGAGTCGTTCATACTCTCTTAATCTTTCGAGCGAGATTCAATTCGAATCAAGTGATTTTCCACTCGACTGCCCGAGTCAAAAGTAAGCCAGTCGGCTTCGGATGAGAACTCATCTTTGGAAAGAGTGAATGTGAGCCACTCGACAACAAGGGACACAAAGCTCTTATCGAGTGAAAATGATGATCAAGCGAATAAAATTGTATTTGTATAAATACAATTTTATTCGCTTGCTACTTTTATACTGTTATCGATAGTATTGAATAATACTGTAAGAACTGTAATAATAATAATCAACGAATAAAAATTAATTATTCATCAGGTAAATTCTCTATGCCCAATGGCATTATTGTTACTCTAATAAATATACAACACCTCATTTTACACGCACTTAAATCAACTTTATACTAGCAACAGATCTCGATTGCATCAAGAAAAAGAAAGGGACTGAGAATGGCGGCATGGCAGTGATCCCAACTTGGGCATGTAAGTATTGCGCTTGCCCAGCACAGCGGTCCTCATTGACCGTCGTTAGCCGCTGTTTGGCGCGTGATTCAAAGCAGAAAAAATTAACTATTGTTGGAAATAAAATCTATAATTATTATAATTCGCACATAAATATCAGAAATTACCTAATTTGTTAGTAAGATTAGAAATAAAATAATAATACGTATATTTTGTGAGTAACAGAAAGAGTCATCATTCCATTCGGCAAAAATGATCTATTATTTACAAAATACATACATTATCATTTTATATCTAAGATTTATATCTAACCTTTATTTCGTGCGCTGCTCTTCCAAATATGGAGCGACTCTCTACAGGCGCATCTCCTAACCCGAGGCATTCGAGTCATTTAGCTCATCCTTTACCTTCGAGCGATATAAATCGCTCGTAAGGGGATGAAATAAATTAAACTAATCATATTAGCCACTCGAAGTCGAGCGTTTCAACATGTCACTCTTCCATCGAGTGAAAATCTCGCTCGAAAAGATTAAGAGAGTCTTCGTTAAGATTTCTTTCCTACTCATTTGAATTAACCTGATTCTTTCGTTATGAACGTGATCCGTATAATCCGCAGGATCCCCGTGTAATAAATGTTGATTCCCCTTCAGAAATTGTGATTGAACACAGCGATGAGAATCCTCGCCTTGCTCATGCTATCAATCCATACATCATCGTATCGAAACCACTGATTATCCACGAAATTAAAAAAATTATATCGCCTATGTACAAGGGTACTAAACTGCAGCGCGACTTAACACATGCCATATTATATGCTTTCAAAAGCGAAGACAAGAAGATTATCGTTTTGGAAGTGGATACACCCATGGGTTTAACGCTACCTACAAGAAATCCTTTTGCGGAAGGAAAAGAGTACCATGTGTCTGTCGAAAATATTAATTTTTCTATACGAAAAGCGAAAGCTATCTTTGAGAGAAAATTTAATTTTATGGATACTCCTCGTAGATGAGATAAGTTTCCCCTTTTTGAAGCAATAACTATATATACGATTTTGGGAAAGGCGACATGCTATGTTCCAGAATCATGTTTTGTATTTTATTCATAAGTATCCCAAAATTGCATTTTCATTGTTTTAATAAAATGGAACACTCACATAATGCATTCTTTTTATTACATGTTTTTTTCTTCGCGTTTCCTATTTTCTTAACTTTTTACATTCTCACCATGATCTGGGCCGCGTCAGATTTTTTTCTCATTTCTCTAAATTAATTCCTTGACCAGTAATCGACAAAAATTAACATCTTAAATTAACATCTTAAATTAAATGAGAAGGTATCGTTTCATGTGAAAATCGACTTTTGCTGCTTCAATTAAATATCCACGTTCCGAGACCCCCTGTGTCCGAAAAAACAGGTTTCACGTATGGTGCTTGTCTGTCTTTTGTCGTTATAGCCGTCGTCGTCGTCATCTGCATACTGCATAGCTATTGGAAGACTAATTGTTTTTGACACATTTGAAGCTACCAAAGAGAAAGGTCAAGTTCGTTGACCAACCTTTTCCGGACCAACGGTTATGGTCTTACCCATAGAAAAAAAACTCAAAAATCGGAAATTCTGTTGTCTGATCAACCAATGAGATGTAAGGAAAAAAGTTATTGAACAAAAATTGTTCATTCAAAAAATTTCTACAAATAAGTTATGAACTTTTTTCTGATACACACGAAATAATGAAAAACAAGGTACGAGGTGTATAACTTGATATTATATACATTTCATGCATTAGAGTTAGACGTTACATAGGAAAAATCGCGTTTCGTTTGATCGAGTGCGCAGCACGAGACACCCGATGAGAATGAATTCGTTGAAGCCGGAGAAGCTTTAACAAAGTAAAAATTCACAATCATTAAATACAGCAACCGACATTCTACTTTTTTTTTATTCTAATCGTGACAACAGTTTTAAAAAATGAGAAGTTTAATTTGCTAGCCAAACTATGCGAGATGTAAATATCAGTGGCCAGTACTGTAATGAGAATGTGTTCCTTAAGGTCAGTAGAGCCCTGAATAAACTTAATGTAAAATAAATTTTCATCAAAAATGAAGAAAAAATTTAATAATCTTCATAAAAGTAGAGGTTTTCAGCAGTTTTGCAATGTTTGCAACTCTGTTTATGCATTTCACTGTAAACTGAATCGAACACAAATGAAGCCAAGCGCGTAGCGCGAGGTAAATACATTATCGATCGTGAAGCGCGAGATTCGAATGACGCGCGCCGTAGGCAAGGTCAAACTTGCGAGCGAAGCGAGCCGCGCATTTGCACTATCGCATTGATGCTTCATAGCTGACGATTTTCTGTTCTTGTTCCAATTATCAGGTTGAAAATTAATTTTTTTTTTTGGAAATTCTCAAATCGGAACCTCATTTTTTTGAATGAATTAAACTGTTGGAATTTTATTTTTCGATACGATCGAACTGTTTTCATTTTCGAATTCGAATATTAAATTATGTTGAAATATCCTCTATTATAAGGTTGTTGAAAATTATTTGTTCTATTGAACATCCGCCTTTTCACATATGATATTTCTTCCTTTCTTCAAGAATCAATTATTCCAGAGGGAAATCGAATTCGCGGCTCTGAAAATTTAACTATCTGATTTGATTTGCAACTTTCCTATTGAAATAGTAAGTACAAGTGATATATGTACAACTGAACAAAAAAAAATCTGCCCGCTGCGCGGGCACATTCTCATAGCGCGCTTCGCGCACGGCTCGCTTTTCCCGCAAGTTTAAGCGCGCCTATGGCGCGCGTCATCCGAATCTCGCGCTTCGCGCTCGTATTCACCTCGCGCTACGCGCTCGGTTTGTTTTTCGCCTCGCGCTTCGCGCTCGGCTTCATACGTGCTTGATTCAGTTTACAATGCATGTAATGCATACACAGAATTGAAAATTTTGCAAAACTGCTGAAAACCTCTACTTCTATGAAAATTATTGATTTTTAAAATATTTTTGATGAATTTTTTTTTTAATTTCAGTTTACTTAAGGCACTATACTGGCCTTAAGGAACACATTCTCATTACAATACTCGCCAATAATATTTACATCTCGCATAGTTTGACTAGCAAATTGGATTTTACATGGTTTAAAAAGCGTTATCACGATTAAAAAAAAATATACACATTATTGAAAATAATTTCATGTAAAACTTGTAAAACATAGAACAGTTTTTCTATTATTTTTTTCTTCATGTCTCTTATTGTTTGTCTTGAAGATGAATTTTTTTTGTAAGTGCGTTATCGCAATCAGAACGAAAACTATTCTTCTAATCGAAAAATAGTCGATAGTAAATTTGTAGATTTTTTGAAGGTTAACAATTTGTGTAGTTTCAATTTTTTCCATACCTCGCATAGTTTCGCTCAGAAATGGAATTTTTCAGTTTTTGTAACATTTTTCACGATATTAATTAAAAACTATTTATCTTATGAAAAAATGATATGTATAAAATTTATAGGTTTTTCTAAAATGAATCATTTATGTTCTTAACATTTTTTCGCACCTTGCATAGTTTGACCAAAAAATGAATCTTTCTACTTTTCATTCACTTTTTACCTACTGTAAGGAACAGTACATACAATTTTTGAATCTTGAAAAAAAAAAATTTTTTGATGTTCAAAATGGTCCCCCTCTTCCATTTTTAATCCAAAATAGCTGTTTAAGGTGCTTCATCAGCGATAGGCCTTTTTCGCCGACATTTTTCTGTTACGCTGGTGGATTGTTAGTTGTAATATTTTTCCCACCTCATCTTCAGACCCAAATGGGGTCCCGACCAGAAAGCTTGTTTTCAAATATTGCGTTGTTGTCTTTTTATGTTCAAATTGAAAATCAAGCAATTTTTGCGCCTTTTAAACGGGACCCGTCGAACACCTCGGATGGGAGTGATGCGCGTGCACCGCCA
>WSXT02011201.1:0-14596 GCA_011762715.2 Neuroterus valhalla | reverse complement strand
CTGAGGAGGAGACTTAGAAGAATAGGGAAGTTCAGGGAAGGGGTAAGAAAGCGACGCAAGGGGAAAAATGAAGAGATAAGGAGAAAGAATAGTAGATAAGAGATGGAAGTTGAAAAGAATGAAGGAAATTTTTCTAGAAAATAAGTGGATCTGGAAGAGAAGATAAGGAGTTTTGTGAGGAAGGTGGGGCTGATGAAGTCGTCGTAATGATGAATGGCATGACTGGATCAACGGGTGTGGGAAAAGTAAAAGAAAGGCTGTCCAAGGAAGGGAATGAGACTAAGAGAAACTTTTAGGATGAAGTAGTGAATATCAAGTGAATATTGAAATGGGAACATTGAGGGTGATGAGAAGGGAAAGTACACTCATGCAGGCACTTGGGGGAGGGGAGGGGGATCTGTAATAGACGATTTTTCGTTAAACATTAGGTAAGGTAAATAATAGAGGGTTCCTAATATGGGAGTACGTAGACGCAGGCCATCTTTATTGGATATTGGTTGGCAGATTCTAAAGGAGAAAAGACGAAGATAGTGGAAACAAGAGGAGGATTAAAATGAGGAGAATAAAATTGTGATGAGAAAGTAATAGAGAATTTCAGAGGATTTTATTGAGAAGGAAGTCAGCAGAAGGGAGAAAAGAGGCAGTTGAAATGAAAAACATGGGGGAAGAAAAAGAAGTTAGAAAGGATCAGAGAGAATGAAGAAATGGGAATGGAGTTACGGAAGAATACAAAAGGAAGAATGCGGAGTACAATGCGTTGTGATAGAAAGAGAGGAGGAGAATAAAAAAATTGGAGAGGAGATAGGAAGGGCTAGCACAAAGGAAGAAGTATGAAAGATGGTAAATAGAGACAGAGGAAAAAAGGAAGGAGAAGCACGAAAGAGAGGGTACCATAAGCAAAGAAAGACTGATGGTGAAAAGGTCAGTAGAAAAGGGGATAGTAGTGGGTATAGATGGAATCCACAATGAAGTATGGGAATATGGCAGAAAAGAATTATAGAAATAGACGGGAATAATGTGCAAAAGGGTATGGAGGGAGGAAGGATGATCAGAAATATGTAGGGGATAGTAGTACTAAAAGTAAAAAAAAAAGGAAGAGATTAAAGATAATGAGTGAAGTGGCGCTGATGCCGACACTATATAGGATGTATGAGTCCATAGATTTAGAGAGGTTGAAGAAAGAATTAGAGGAAGAGATAAACAAAGCTCTAGAGATGAATGTGCTAAGAGAAGGTTCGAGGAAAAGAATAGCTGTGATTTTTAATGAGACGAAAAGTAAGGTTAGGGTAGAGGAACAAATAGAAGAAAGTTTCTGGATGGCTAAAGGTGTAAGACAGGGATGGCTAGAGGTGTAAGACAGGGATGTCTGATAAGACGACTCCTGTTCGTCAATTTACTTTTAGATTTGGAAGCAGATATTAGGAGAAAAAGATGTTAAAGTGTAAGACTGGGTACAGAAAAAATATACAAACTCTCATGTGAGGATGATATAGTGCTCTTAGCGAATAGTGGGGAAATGATAGCAGATTCAATTACGGGATTGAAAAAAATGGATAGCGAGATGGGGAGGTGAAAAAGTTAGAGTTAGTAAAGGAATTCAAATATCTGGGTTCTATATTGCAGGAGGATAGGTAACACAGAGCGGATGTTGAAAAAGGGATTAAGAAGTAGGCAGGAGTAATGAAGAAGATATAGAGAATTGGGAAAAAAAGGTTTGATGAGGAATAGGGAAGGGATATGAGGGGGATTGAGGGAAGGGTAAGAGATAGAGAAGATGCGATAGGGATGGATAATATGTGGACATAACAGGTAGAATGTAGAACGCCGGGGTAAATGGTAAGAGAAGCGACCTGAAGGGATAAGTTAAGAAGAAACGCAGGAAAGAGGACATAGATATTTGAAGATGAACCAAGAGAGAGGAAAGGAGGGTATTTGGCGGGAAAGTGTTACAATAAGCTGGAGGGAACAGGAAAAGTAACTGTAGAATCATCCTGATGGGAAGGAGATAGAAAAGAATTTTCCAAAGTTCATAGGATAGGAGTAGAGACAACTATAGGTTCACCAAATGGTCTGGAAAGAGCATGGGGAAGGGAGAGGACAAGAATAGCGGGATGGGGACCAGAAATCGGATAAGTGGAAGAGAAGTGGTTGTATTTATGGAAAAGTTGTATGAGGGGAAAGGGAGAGAAAGCATGACGGCAAGAAGTGTTAACAAAATTTGTGGAGAAGAAGGAATGTGAGGAAAATAGACGAGAGAAGTAGAAAAAGCTAGAGGAGTGAAAGGAGAAGATAAGGGGAGTGTACTCGCTCATTATCGAGTTGGATATTGGTTCAAAAAATGAACTATAATTATATATTTTTAAGGTAAAGCATTGATTAGGCTGTTTCCGTGCGAGGTACAGCTATCTGAGCCTTGTCGGAAGCAGACTAAGAATATAGATAGCGGAGCGTCCGTACTGAAAGTAAAGTAAAGGTATCGACTCGAAATAACGTCTGGATGAGAATCCTGTATGGGATCGTTGATCGGAGATCGTTTGGGCTAGAGAGTTTTGCGTCCCAAGCATGTCGGCACTAACTTGTATTAATGTTACCGATCAATCCTAATGGACGTGGTCGCATCAGCACCGCACGCGCATTTGCATGCATACCTGCCTTATATCCCGGAGAGGTAGTTACCAAGCTTGGATCGCCGAGTGTAATAAATTGCAGGTCATCGCGATCTTTCTCGTGTCAAACTTTATCGAGCGATCCAAGTTCCTTTGCAAATCGTATGGTATATATTACTATACTGTACCGTACTGGTTAAGGCTGAACATCAAGCAAGGATAAACTCCCTGCAAATGACTCGTGACCTGTACATAGAAGGAATAACTCAATTTCCAGTTGCAACTGTACGTGAGAACAGTTACAGATCAACTTATCGAAATTTATTGTACATTTACTTACTGACCTTGAAACTAAGTCCGGAGGAGAAAGAGAGAAGAAAAGAGGAAAGAGAGATGGGGCGAAAGAGGCAGGGGAAAAGGAGATGAAGAGAGGGGGAGAGATATTAGTGACATGACGTCAGCGTCTCTCATTTCCGTAACTAATAGGGTATGGATGGAAAGGATGGACAAAAGGTTCGTGGAGGTAGAGGGTAGGCTGTGAGAGGAAAACAGACAGGTATCTGGGACAAGGTAGAGAGCATGTTTGAAGAGAAATATGGAGGGCTTGGTTACGAGAAGGAAAGGGTGTTGACGAGAGGAAGAATAAGGGTGATGGAGTCAAGAATGGAGAGAAGATAGAAGGAGGGTAGAAGAAATATCGCGAAAAGAGGGCTAAAGTTGAAAAGCGGAGAAGAATGGGAGGGAGTGGAAGCGCTGCTACAAGGCATAGAGGGGTTTCAGGACAAGGTGGCTGAAGTGAGGCTAAAGAATTGTGAAGGCAAGAAACTCCAGGCAAGCAGAGTGGTAGAAAACGCAGGTCACCTTCAAAAATAGGAGAGCAGCTGGACAAGGAGACGACAAGGTTGCTGATTTCGGAAATCAGGGCGCTCAGGGAGGAAGTGAAGGGTCCAAGGGAGGACGTAAGGATTGGGGAAGAGAAATAGGAAAGAGAGATGAAAGATCTGAGGGAGAAAAGGAAAATTTTAGAGACAGTGGCCGTGTTGGTAGGGAAGGAAAAAGATGAGATAAAACAGATGAGGAAGGATATTAGGGCATGGATGAAAAGGACAGACAAAAGGTTCGTGGAGGTAGAGGGTAGGTTAGACATGAGAGAAGGTTGCAGGGTCGAAGGAGAGTAGAAATGTATCTAGGACAAGGTGGAGAGCATGAATGAAGAGAAAGTAGGAGGGCGTAGTAACGAGAAGGAGCAGGTGGTATCGGGAAAAAGAATAAGAGAAATGGAGTTAAGAATGAAGAGAAGAGAGAAGGAGGATAGAAGAAATCATATCGTGATAAGAGAGCTAAAGTTGAGAAGCGGAGAAGAACGGAAGGGAAAAGAATCGCTGCTATAAGGCATAGCGAGGTTTCAGGTCAAGGTGGCTAAAGTGAGGCTAAAGGGGAAAAAAAGAAATGAAGTAGCGGTGGTGGTTTTGGAGAACCGTCAAGATAAGTTGGCGGTGATGTGAAGTGAAACCAGCATTGAGGATAAGAAGGTACACATCGATCACGATCTGACGTGGAAAGAGAGAGAAATTCAAAGACTGCTGAATGACAGGGCTATAAGGGAGAGGAGTAAAAGGAGAGCGGCGATGGTAGGATACAAAAGATGATAGAGGAGAGAATGCTGATTTGGGATGAGGAGGAAGAGGAGTTGAGAAAAATTCAGAGAAACTTATTTTGGAGGAAACAGGGGAGAACGGGAACAGCGGGGTGGTGGAGTGCTTAAGGAATGTAGAAGGAATAAAAAAGAGAGATGCGGACTTTCGGAGGTTTTTGCAGGGGTTTGGTTCTGTTGGACTGGTAGAAACGTGGGTAGAGGGCAAGGAGTGAGGCAGGGTAGAACCAAGGCTAGCAAGGGAATTTAGGCGGAGGCTCTATGAGGCGATCGAGTTGAAGAAGAAAGGCAAGGCTAGTTGAGGAATTGAAACGGGGATCAGGATGGAAGGGAATAAAGGTAGGGTTGTAAGATGTTATAGGCGATAGAAAGGAGGGCATGGTTGTACTGGAGGAAGGAGATTTCAATACGAGAATAGGGAGGGATGGGAATTTCTACATGGATCGTGAAAGTTCTGGAAGTAGGGTGAAGGACACGGTTATGAATAAGGAGGGGGATATTTTAAGAGACTAGACGGTGGTTAGAGGCTGAGTGCTCACGAATGGTACACGCATATGAGTAAGGTGGGGTCATCACTGATGGAAGATGTGATCACGAATATGCAAGGGTGGGGGGAAACGTAGAGATTCCCAGTAGAAGGAAGGATAGAATCGGACCATCAGCCATTAATCTTGCTGATAAGAGGGGAAAGCAGCAGAAGGCAAGAAGAAGAAGAAGTTTCGATGGGGGAGAGAGAGATGTGGATGAGGGAGGCTATACAGAAATACCAGGATCAATTAGGAGAAGTGATTTTCGAAGGGAAATTGGTAGAAGAGATATGCGGGGATTTAAAAGTGAAGGTGGAAAGGTGTATACAAGAGAAAGGATTTAGAAAGAAGAAGAAAGGAATGATGAAACCGTGGTGGGATAGGGAATGCAAAAGGATAAAAAGGTGGGTTAAGAAGAAGTACGAAAATGGAATGAGGGAACCGCGAGGAGGAAGAAGTACTTGGAAATGAATAATGAGTTCAGGTTGATGTGTAAATCAACCATAGTTATGTGATCTCCCTAAATTCCATAAGCAAAAAGTTTACCTTAGATCAGTTGTTTTCTCCAATAATACTTCTACTTGTGCTTCAGCTAAAACTCTCATTTAATCAATTTCCGATTCCTTGCCAACATATAAATTTTCGGTCAAAGACTCTTCACTCATGTCTGTTATTTGCATTTCCTTTTCTCTCTTTTCCAATTCCTCATAACTTATAGTGCTCCCTACTCTTATCCCATGATCTCTGAAAATTCTTTCCTTCATCCTTTCCATTGCCTAGATTCTCCAGTCCTCTTTCCCCTTTTTCTACATGTTTGTGAGACTTTGTCTCTGAATCCCCTCCCTTCCCCTCTCTCTTTCCGTTTCGCTTCATATTTCTATGCCCTCTTCCCTGCTTTTGTTCTCAGCTTATTCTTTCGAATATCTTCTCTTACGCAGTAGTAAGTTGGAAAAAATTCAAGGCACAATATGTAGGTTTAAAGAGAGAAGGAGGGATGGCTCATGAGGATGAGAAAGAGGGAAGGTTGAGAAAAATTCAGAACGAGAAGGAAAGGTCGGGAGAGAGAGAAGAAGAAAAAATATGGTTTAAAAAGGTATGAGATAGAAAGGAAGAGATTTGAAAGAAGGTGTAGAAGACGTATTGAATAGGAGAGATGCTAAGGTACAAGTAGACTAATTGAGAAGTATAGGAAGGTACAAGGAAAAAGAGGACAAAATGGCGCTTGCGAAATTGAAAAAATGAGTAGAAAAAAAGGAGCTCCTGTCGAAGGGAACATACTTATGTAAAATTGAACTGAGAATACATTGGTGAAGTATAAACTAATGCGGATAAAGAGCATGCAGTGGGATTGGGACGAAGAGAGGGTAGACTTAGTCGACTTTGAGAGGATGTGTTGCTGAGATGTATCTGAGTTAGGAAAAAGAGATAGAAGATTAATGAAAAAATAGGTCAATGGGATGTCGTAGTGATGATGAAGACATGACTAGATGAGAGGGGAAGGGAGAGAGTGGAGTGAAGTGGAGGCTGAAGAAGGGATACAGGTAAGAGGTGCGAGAAGCAAAGAGGGGATTTGGAAAAGTTAGAGTAATTGGAGGAATAGTGATGGGCATAAGGAAAGATTTTTAGCGAAGGTGGAAGATGCAATTATTTAGAAAGAGCGGAAAGCAGGAATAATATCAGGATTGATAATGATAGGAGAAGAGAGGTAGAAGATAGTAGGGGCACATGTAAATGGACATATGGAGAGAAACACAGAGGAGTTAGGGGAGTTGATGACCAGAAAATCAGAAGGTGAGAATTTGGTCATAGCAGGAAATTCCAATGCAAGAACAGGAGAAAGAGGAGGAGAAGAATGGATAGAAGAAGGGGTAAGACTGGGAGGGAACCTAAGGACAAAGTATTGAATGGAGAGGGAAGGAAAATACTGAGTATATTGAAAGAAAGAATACGTAGTTATTTTTGAATGAGGATTTCGTAACGATAGGAAAACAGCAGATACAAAGAAAAAAAAAAGAGTAGAAAGAGGTCAGCATAAAGAATAGAAGAATTTAGAGAAAAGATAAAGATGCTGGATATAGGGGGAAGAGATGTGAATAAAGAGATGGAATTGTGATTGGCAGCTTGGATGAGGAATTTGAAGACAAAAAAAGGAAGTTGAGGAAGGATTGAGAAGATAGAGAACATGGAATGGTAGTGCAGAAGAATACAAAACAAAGAAGGAGTGCAAGGCATTATGCGATAAAAAAAGAAGCAGATAATAAAAAGTTTGGAAGAAAGGAAAAAAAGGCTTGGAAAGGAGAAGAAGTATAGAAGACAATAAACAAGGGAGGAAGAAGAAATAGGAAAGAATTCATGAAGATATTGAAATGTTAGAGTGTAAAGAATATTTCATGGGAGCGTTAGGTGGAGTCGAAAAAAGTAAGGAGAGGAGGGGAAGAGACATATTAACTTTTTTGTTGTGAATTCATTTGTTTTTTAGTGAATAAGTTTTTTCTGGTAGAAAACACATGTTTCCGATTGGAAATCGAGCTTGTTGGTTTGAATGCATTACTTCATAGAAAATTCATTTTGTTCAACGGCGGAGCGAGAGTGATCGCTTTCGCTCCGCCAGGGAGGAGCGAAAGTAACTGATTCCACGCCTTCGGTTCTAAATTCAACTTTTTTGTTGCGAATTCGTTTTTTTTAGTTCGGAATCGATCATTTATCTAGCGAAATCTTCTTTGTTGATGTTATCTTTTTTTTTTTGGAAATCCTACTGTTTTATTGAAAGCCCGTCTTTTTAGAATCAAAATTTCTCTTCATAAAACCTCATTTTCCCAAATGAGGAAAAGTACTTCTTCACACACAAAGTAATGCTGGTCCTTAAAGTAATTTCTACTCTTAAAGTTTTCTTGATGTTTCGGAATTGATTTTATGCCATAAAAATGGTCTTTTATATCCTAACATTCGTGTTAGGTCCTAACATAAAGTGACAGCTTTTACGGGAAACGAGACAAGAGTAGACAGGCCCACCAGGATACCATATAATTTCCCTTAGAAAGTCGGGAAATGTAGGAAGTGAAATAAACTCCATGGGTCTTACAGCCATGAAGTCTATCAGAAACATCTCTTTGCCATGAGTATCGGTATGAGACAGAGATTGCAGTTTTCCATGGATAAAGCTTTATAGCTTTGACTAAAAGTATTTTTATTTATTTATTTATTCGCATGAGGCAACCTCTTTGATGTTGAACCATTGCTCGAATATTGAATGGAAGCTAGAGAAAAATGAATGCATTTTTCTTGTTTATAAAAAATATATATTTAGAGGTGCCGCAAGCCCCGTGAAGTTCAACACGTATTTCCCATAAGAAAAAAATTTTTTTTTGTAAATCTTATTCAGAAATCTCAATATTAGATGAATCGAGTTCGGAATTCACAATTGGTCACAGAATGCGAATAAAATATTATATTTCACATATCACCCCCACAGGTCTGTTTTATAGGGTCCCGAAAAAACACCATAAGTGAAAAAATGCGTTTTTCGAGTTTTTGGCGCTCATCATGATTTCTTTGTGGTTCTCTTAACGCGGATTGTTTCAAATACATAAGATACTGATTTATACTGATAATTATAAGTTTATTCAAATTTCTTGAACAATTTATTACTGTTTTTAGCAACTTTCTCTTAGAAAAGGGTTGGAAAGTCAAGGTTTTTTCTGAATTTTTCAACCTATTTTTAACGTTCCAGTTAGAGCGAGGTAATAATCAAATAAAATTCACAAAAATAATTGTTTAAACAATTTGTTATTATTCATGACAATATTCTCGTAGAATAATGCTACGAAGTTGCGATTTTTCGGAAATTTACAACTTTTTGTTCACTTTTCACTTGAGGTGGGTAATTATTTAATTTAATTTAGCAAAAATAATTGTTTAAACAAATTGTAAATGTTGATAGCTATTCTCTCCTAGATTAATGCTACATAGTTGCGGTTTTCCCGTGAAATTTTTGAAATTTTCATTTCTTTTTCAATCAAATTAAAGTAATAATTAGTTCATGTTAAAAAATAATTGTTCAAACAATTTATTATCATTGCTACTAATATTTTCTTTGCTCAATGATGAAACTTGCGTTTTTCTCGGAAATTTTCAACTTTTTGCCCACCACTTGAAGAGAGTTAATATTTAATTTAATTTAACAATAATAATCGTTTAAACAAATAATTGTTGTTTATGGGATTCTTCTCTCAGATTTGTGCTGAAAAGTTGCGGTTTTTTCTAAAATCTTAAGCTTTTTGTCGGTTTTTCACTTAGTAAGGTAATAAATAATCCGGGTTAACAAACATGCCTATTCAAACAATTTATTATTGTTTATAACCATTTTCTCTTAGATAAGTGCCAGAAAGTTGTGGTTTTTTCTGAAATGTTAAACTTTGCACTGAATGGAATTTGAATGAAATTCAATTAGATTGAATTGATTTAATTGTTGGGTATATTAAGTTGTTTTTTATTTGAAATACATTTTTTTTAATATCAACCATTATATTCTTCATTAAAAATCTATGTATTTAGTTTGAAAATTTGACTCTTCGGTTGAAAAATGAATAACTTTCTTAAAAATTCAATTTTTCCGTTGAAGATCCATAATTTTAGTAAAGAATTCGTAATTCAAATATCACTGAATGAATTCAGCTTTTTTGTTCTATTTTATTTTTTTAACATTAGGAAACGAATAGAAATATTTTACTCAAAACAATACAATACTATTTGAAATATGATTCTCTCTAATGTTTATTTATTATTTTTTCACAGCTAAAAAGGTAGAGCAAAGTTGAACATTTCAGAAAAAACCACAACTTCCTAACACTTATCTAAGAGAAAATGGTCATGAACAATCATATATTGTTTAAATAAGCATGTTTGTTAACTCGCATTAATTACTACCACACTGAGTGAGAAATTGATGAAAAGCTTAATAGTGTAGATAAAAACCGCAACTTTTTAGTTTTTGTCTAAGAGGAGATAGGTATTAACAATAATAATTTGTTAAAACAGTTATTTCCGCCGTAATTAATTTAAATATTAGGTCACTTCAAGTAAAAAGTGGACAAAAAGTTGAAAATTTCCGAAAAAAACCCAAGTTTCTATCATTAAGCAAAGAAAATATTATTAGCAATGATAATAAATTGTTTAAATAATTTGTTTTCAACATGAATTAATTATTACTTTACTCTTATTGAAAAGTGATCAAAAGTTTAAAATTTCAGGAAAAACCGCAACTATGAAGTATTAATCTAGAAGAAGATAGCTATAAACATTCACAATTTGTTTAAACAAGTATTCGAAAAAAATTTTTGTAATGCATTTTTGGACCACCCTAATGGAAGCATTGAAAACATTTCAAATAAATATTCCTTATATTCCACGGACGTGGAATCACTCACTTTCGCTCCTCTCCAACGGAGCGGAAGTGGGCATTTTTCCTCCGCTGTTGGACAAAGTGTTGCTCTTTCTTGTTAGAATTTTAATGCTATTAAAATTTCAATTAAAAAAAAAGTCAAAATTACAGGAGTGTTGTTTTGAACCTCCTACTAGTTCCACCAATTTTACCTATTTCGAATGCTGCCTTTCTCTTTTTCACTGACCCTTTAGTCGTCTCTATTTCTTCCTTTTTGATATCCTCTTCCTCGTCCTTTTCTAATCCCTCTTTCCCTCCAATTTTTATTTTCTTTTTCACTCCCCCTAAAAATAATATGGAATATTCTTCCTATTCTAACATTTCAATCTCTTTGTTAACTCTTCTCCTCTTTTTCTCTTCCTATCAACTATCTTCCATACTTCTTTCTCCACGGTAGCCATTTCTGTCTCCTTTTCGAACGTTTTATCCTCCTCATTTGTTTTCTATCCAATAGCGCATTGCACTCATTCTTCCACACAATCATTCCTCTTACTTCATTTTGTCATTTCCTCTCCAACTTCGTTCTTGTTTTTTCTCTTCATTCCTTCTGTCAACTCCCCCCCCCCCCTCCTCTCTCTCTCTCCCCCTGTTTTCATCCTGTATGAGTGTACTTTTACTCCTCATCAGCTTCAATATTCCCATTCAAGGTAATCTATTCCCTTCTTTAATCTACTCACTAATTTCCCTTCCCCTCCATTCACTATTTTGCATTTGGAATTCCTCCTAGTTCTATCACCTTTTTCTCCCCATTTTCTCCCTTTTCTTTATCTAGTTCTCGCAATGAAATTACCTCTGATGATCAAATTTACATCTTCTGCTTTTCCTTTCATCAACTACCCCAATTCCTCTGTTTTTTCATCATATCTCCTTTAAAATAAACCTCTAGTATCTTCCGTCTCTTTCCTTTTATCATTATCTCTTCTGCCATCGTTTCTCCCTTTCATTTCTCTAAGCCATTACCATCTTCCCGCTTCGCTATCAAATCCTTTCCTACTCTCATGACCATTCCTCCCATTGCAATATCCTTTTTGGATTACCTCTTTGCTTCTGGCTCTTTCCATCTGTATTATTTCAGTAGCCTCTTCCTCACTCTTTCCCATCCCCTTGCATCTAACCATGTCTCCATTAACACTAAGACACTCTATTGCCTCATTTCTTTCATAAACTCCTTGTCTTTTCTCTCCACTCCAGCTACATTTCTGTAACAAATCCTCTATTTGTTTGTTTTTTTAACAGCTTTTCTTTCTCTCTTATTTTCTTCTCTTCCGATCCTTTTCCATTCCTCCCTCTGACTCTTCACGGTCTACTAAGTCTCCCCTCTCTTCGCCCCAATCCCATGCCCCCTATTTGTGTTCTGACATACTTAACCCATGTACTTTTTTCCTTCCCTTTCTCCTCCCCCGCTGTTTTCTTTAACTTTCCTTGCAGACGTCTTCCTTCCCATGTCGAGTCATTCTCTATTCTCAATTGACTTCCATGGAACAGCCTCTTCCTTGACATAACTTTTCTTTTGCCTGCCCTATTCTTCAATTTAAGGAGCGCCATTTTGTCCACTCTTCCCTTACCTCTTCATAGACTCCTTACTCCCTCCACCTGTCTTCGAATTCATCCTTCCCAGCACTTCTCTTACGCTTTCCTTCAAATCTCTTCCTTTTCAACCTCACTCCCATCTTTTTTCTTCCATCCTCTCTCTTAACCTCTTCTCTTCTTCCGATTTCTCTTAGCCCTTCCTCATTCACATTCTTATTCCCTAATATCCCTCTCTGACCTTTTGAATTGCACTTTGCATATCTTCCAACCTACTTTTTGAATCCTCCACTTTTTTCTTAGACTCCACCTGCTTCTCTAGTTTTTGCTCCTGGTCCTGCATCCTCTTTTTTAAATTCTCCCTAACTTTTCACTATTTCTTCATCTCCTCCCTCAGTTTAGACATTTTTCCTCTGATTTCCTGCTTTATTTAATCCCCTCGTTTCTACTGTCTCTTTTACCGCACTTCCCTCATCTCTTCCAACATTTTTTGAATTTCTTCCAAATCACTCCGTCTTATCGGCTCACTAGGCTCATCTCTTTGTTTCTTTATTTCCCGGTGGTAACCTGAACAATTAAATAGTTCTCGCAATCGCCCACAATTCTTCTGTATCCCCACAGATCTGTCTTCCCCCTCTCTTCCTTTGAATGAATCCTTCCATCGACCCCAAAGTCTTTGCCCTCAACTTCTCTTTTTCTACTGTTTTCGTATATTAATCCCTTTTCCCCTCTTGTTTTTTCTCTTTTTTTGGCGTTCCAAACACTTGTTCCTCGGAATCTTTTTCTTCCCCCCTTCACCCTCCTCGTGACCCCTTATTCACATTTGAACCTTTCCGCCTTCGAAAGAACCATTTCCAGCGCCCAAACCTCTGACCTACTATCTTGCTACTATCAATGCAGAGAGTCACGCTTCGCCTTGTGACGTCACTAAAAACTAACTGCATAGTTTTTACCCACACAAATCCGTCCTAATCCTAAAAACTATCTGCACCCCAACTATCTTCTTTTTCGCACCATTGACACTCTCACTCACAAATCCCTTGAAAAACTTTTTCTACCCCCTCAACCCAATTTCAACCAATATCCAATAAACACTTTGCAGGTGAGATTCGTTGCAGGTGGGACTCGTCATGGGTGAAACTTGCTGCAGGTGAGACTTGCTTCAGGTCATACTTGCTGCATTTGAGACTTTCTGCAGGTGAAACTTGCCGTAGTTGGGATTTGTTGCAGGTGAGAGTCGTCGTAGGTTAGACTTGCTTCAGGTCAGACTTGCTGTATTTGAGACTTTCTGCATGTGAGACTTGCCGCAGGTGTGATTTGTTGCAGGTGAGAGTCGTAGGTGAGACCTGCTTCAAGCAAGAATTGCCGCAGTTGAGACTCTCTGCAGGTGAGACTTGCCGCAGGTGAAATTTGTCGCAGGTGAGACTCGTCGTAGGTCAGACTTGCTAGAGGTAAGACTTGCTGCAGTTGAGACTTTCTGCAGGTGAGACTTGCCGCAGATGGGATTCGTTGCAGATGACAGTCGTCGTAGGTGAGACTTGCTATAAGTGAGACTTGCTTCAAGTCAGACTTGCTGCATTTGAGACTTTCTGCAGGTAAGGCTTGCCACAGGTGAGATTTATTGCAGGTGAGGGTCGTCGTAGGTGAGACTTGCTCCAGGTCAGACTTGCTTCAGGTAAGAATTGCCACAGTTGAGACATTCTGCAGGTGAGACTTTCTGCAGGTGGAACTTGTCGCAGGTGAGAGTAGTTTTAGGTGAGACTTGCTGCAAGTGAGTCTTGGTGCAGGTAAGGTTTGTTGCAAGTCAGACTCATCGCAGGTGAAACTTGCCACATGCAACTCGATAGCTCAAAGTGTCTAACATATAATCGTGTGTTTTGAAATCTTGCGGTATCCTAAAGTATGCGAAATATCCTGAAATTTTTTAAGTATCTTGAAGTATGTGGATTATCCCGAAGTGCTTTGAAATAGTCTAGGGTACCGTGAAATATCTTGAATTATCATGAAGAGCATTAAAAAGTTCTAAAGTATGCGAAGTATCACGAAGTATGTGAATGATCCCAAACGACCTTGAAATATCATAAGCTACATTGGAATATTTGGAAGTACTCTGGGAAATCTTGAAGCATCTTAAAATATCTTGGACTATTTTGAAGTATTTGGAGTACGTTAAAGTATATTAAATATCTTGGAAACCCTTGGAATATCATGAAGTATCATAAAACATCATGAAGTATTTTGAGATATCTTTAAGTACCCTGAAGTACGCGAAATATCCTGAAGTTCATGGAGTATCTTGAAGCATGTGAATTATCCCGAAGTACGTTGAAACAGTCTAGATTACCGTGAAAAATCTTGAATTATCCTAAAGTATTTGGAATGTTCTGGAGTATGTGAAGTACCACAAACTGTGTGAAAGATACCAAACGACCTTGAAATATTTAAAGTACGTTAAAGTATGTTAAATATCTTGAAAACCCTTGGAATATCATGAAGTATCTTAAAAAATCTTGGAGTATTTTGAGATATCTTCATTTACCTTAAAGAACGCGAAATATCCTGAAGTTCATGGAGTATCTTAGAGCATGTGAATCTTCCCGAAATACCTTGAAATAGTCAAGAGTACCATGAAATATCTTGAATTATCCTAAAGTATATTGGAATGTTCTGGAGTATTTAAAGTACCATAAACTATGTCAAAGATCCCAAACGACCTTGAAGTATTACGGACTATTTTGAATAATTTGAAGAACGTTAAAGTATAATAAATATCTTGGAAACCCTTGGAATATCATGAAGTATCATAAAACATCATGAAGTATTTTGAGATATCTTTAAGTAC
>WSXT02011190.1:0-14597 GCA_011762715.2 Neuroterus valhalla | reverse complement strand
TGCCAAGACTTGGCCCAATAATGGGCCATCATTGGCCGCCCGAGTCTTGGCACGGGCGTAGTCACCCCAAGCTTTTCTCAACGCTGGACCAATACCGGTCGACAATATTTCCCAATATGGCTGCCAGTATTGGTCCAATCGTGCGCCAATGGTGAGGTCTCGGCAATTTCCCCCTGGGTTATAATCCTTTTTGAGAATAATGCCCAGTTTGAATGAAATTTGTTTATAAAACAGTATTGTGTACGTGTTTTTAATATTTTACCCGAATTAGGTTTTGTATTTTGGCCAATTTCTCTGGATTAAAATTTTATATTCCAATACAGAAGAGTGATGGGTCACAGATCGAATTCTCTCTTCCGAGATATTTTAAAAAATGCATTTCTTTTCTCTTAAAACCTTTTTGCAACCAATAACGCATTCTCGTTCGCCGAGATAAAGAGCTTTAATCCTAAAAAATTTACCAGACTGAAAATTTTAGTTTGGAAAAATATGCCAAAGGTCAATACTTGAACTAATGAAGGTTTATGAAAACCCTAGATCACCATAAGTCAAGCAGAAAGGATGAATCAAACAGCTCTTAATAACCATATGACAGTGAAAGAGCTCACAGAAGAATATCCGAGCATTCCCTGGAAGGAATACTTCAACACAATCCTCAAAGGGATGTTTGTAATTGATGACAATGAAGTAATAAAAGTCAGCGTGCCTACTTTTTTCAAAAAATTCGAAATATTGATCAAGAAAACTCCGAAGAGGGTGCTCGCAAATTACCTCTTCTTGCAAGCTGTGGAGGAATGTGGAGCTTTCTTAACTGACGAAATTCAGAAGCTCACAAAAAAGTATGAAGCAGCAATGTCCGGTCCGAACCCAGCTGGAGATAGAGCTAGATGGAAGCAATGCCTTGACATGACAACTGGATATGTAGGTGTTAGTCTTGGTGCTCTATATGCTCAATAAGACGTATATTCGTTGTTATAATCGTGACGACGCTTTTTGAACAATGAAAAATTCAATTCGTTAGCAAAACTATGCGAGATGTAAATATCGTGTAATTAATTCCGAAGCAATTTCAATAAAATTTTTTTTTTAAATCAATAATCTTCATAGAAGCAGAGGTTTTCAGCAGTCTTACAATATTTTGAACTCCGTGTGAGCATCACACTGTAATCTGAATTAAGCACGGAAAAAGCAGAGCGCGAAGCGCGAGGTGCAAAATATACCGGTCACGATGCGCGCGATCCGAATGACGCGCACCGTTGGTGCGCACAAACTTGCGAGCGAAGCGAGCCGCGCGCATAGCGCCCGATAAGAATGTGCCCGCGCAGCGGGCAGATTTTTTTCTAGTTGAATTGTATTTATATTTTCTTGAATTATATTTGTTATCAATTTTACCTTCTAATAAAATTAAAGAATTAGGCTTACCATCTTCCCAAATCACGAGAAGATTTGTATCGGAGTGGTTTTGAAAGCAGACCGTTTGTGAAATCCTTTCCTTGGGATTTTCTGATTGAAGACCAAAATCGATAAAATTATTTGATAGGGAAGTCAAGGGTGCATTTCCTCTTCGAAAATTAGTTACATCAGACATGTAACCTTCATATCCAGTAAGTTTTGTCTGAGGACAAGTTGAAATTTCTTCAGAAAATTCTTGTTCGTCGGTGTACATTGAACCGAAGTATCCGTACAATTCTATGATAATTGGCTTCTAATTAAAAAGAAATTTGATGCACAATAAATTGAGATATCAATTTTCAAAGATGAGTCAGGGTTACTGCAAGTCAGGGAATTCCAGAAAGTCAGGGAAAATCTGAAAGATTCAGGGTATTTTTTTACACTGAAGTTAAATTCTTTGCATTAGCGTTATTGATTTTCGAGACATTTTCTATGGTAATGCTGCAGAATCACGGCTTTCCTGAATTTCATCTTTTCACTTGCAATTCTTATTTTAATGACTTTATTAACAGTTATTAATCACTAAAAAGGATAATAAGTCAGAGGGATCAATAAACTATTGTTTCTGAGTATGTTTTATCAAGTAAAGTGTAATTTTTTATAGGTTAGATTTTCGAAAAAGTGTTGTCACATCTCGAACCCTTTTTTCTGTTCCCTTTCCCTTATTTATCACAACATGTTTTCCAGGAATACAGGAAGAGGGGTTTGAGATGTGACCTTTCACTGTTTTGCGACTTTTTGTGAATATATTTTTAGCGCTTATATGTGAAATCTTCCGTAATTCTCGTGAACATTTTTTAAACCTAGTGCAGTATACAAACTTTTCGAAGCCTCTCCTTTCAGTAGATACACGGGCGCGTTAAACTCACGTAAAATTGCATACGCAATGTCTTCCTTCCTTCATCCTTTCTTACCTTCATCCCACCTTCCATTCTTAGTATCTTCCTTCCTTCTTCTCTTCTTCCCTTTCTTCCCTATTTTCTTCCTTTCGTCCTGCCTTTCTTTCTTCTCTCCTATCTTCCTTCCTTTCTTCCTTTCTTTCTTCTTTCTTCTCATCCTTTATTCCTCCCTTCCTCCTTCCTTTCATTCTTTATTCCTCCCTTTTTTCTTCCTTTCTTCCTGCCTTCCTTCTTTCTTTCTTTCCGTTCTTCCTTTCTTCCTTCCTTTTTCCCTTCTTCCTCCCTTTCCTCCCTATTTTCTTCCTTCCTTCCTTTCTTTCTCCCTTTCTGCATGCCTTCCTTCCTTTTTTCTTTCCATTCTCCTTTCCTCCTACCTTCCTTTCTTTCTTCCTCCCTTTCTTCCTTATTTTCTTCCTTTCTATCTTCCTCCCTTTCTTCCTTTCTTCCTTCCATCTTTTATCCCTCTCTTTCTCTTTTACTCTCTTCCTCTCTTCCCTCCTTCCTTTCCGTTTTGCTCCCTTCTTTCTTCTTTCTTCCTTTTTCCCTTACATTCGTCCTTACTTCCAACTTTTCTTCCTTCTTCCCTTTGTCCCTTTCTGCCTTCCTTTCGCTCTTCCTTTCCTCCTTCCTTTTTTTCTTCCTTCCTTTCTTTTTCTCTTTTTTCCATTAATTCTCTCTTTTTTCTTCCTTTCCTCCTTCCTTTCCTTCTTCCTTGCCTCCTTCTTTTTATCCTTCCGTTCTTCCTTCCCTTGTTCCTTTCTTCCTCCTCTTCTTTTCTCGCTTCCTTTCTTCCTTCTTTCCTTACTTTTTTTCTTTCTTCTTTTCATTCTTCTCTTCTTTCTCCCTTTCTGTCTGTCTTTCTGCCTTTCTTCATTGAATTTTTACTTACACTTTTCCTTCCTTTAATTCCTCCTTTCTTCCTTTCTTCCTTTCCTCCTACCTCCATGTCCCTCCTCGCCTCCTTTTTTCCTTTCCTTCTTGATTTTTTCTGTTCTTCCTTTTTCCTTCCTTCCTAATGTTCTTACTTTCCTCCTTTTCTGTACTCGCTTCCTTCCTTCCTATTATTCTTTCTTTCTTCCTTCCTCACTTTCTTCCTTTCATTCTCCCTTTCTTTCCTCGTTTTCTCCCTCATTTCTTTCTTCCTTTATTGCGCCCTTTGCTTCCTCCTTCCTATCCTTTTCTTTACTCGCTTCCTTCCTTGCCATCATTCTTTCTTTCTTTAATTATTTTCTCCCTCCTTTCTTTCTGCCTTTATTTTATCCTTTGTTTCCTTCTTCCATCCTTTCTTTTTGCCTCGCTTCCTCCTTTTCTTCCTTTCTTCCTTTCTTCCTGCCTCTTTCAGAAATCTTCGTGAATTTTCCAAAACGTCTCAGAATCTTTGAGCATTATATGAATCTTTGGAAAAATCTTTCAAATCTCCGAAATATCTATAAAATGTTGTAGGGTTTCTGAAATCCTTGAGAGATCTCAGTAAAAACAATAAAATATTTGGAATATCCAGGCAATCTTTGAATTTTTCGGAATCTTTTGATATCTTCATGGAATCTTCGCGAAATTTGTTATATCCCCTCAAAATCTTGATAGACTGATTAAAATTTTGGGAATTTTCTTTGAATCTTCGAGTTTTGTATAAAATCTTCATGAAATCATTGGAATCATGGAAATCATTGAAATCATTGAAATAATAGGGGAATCTTCGATAAACCTCCAAAATATTGTTGAGAACTTTCTGAAATATATTGAAATTTTTTTGATAATCTTCATAGAGTTTTCGAAGATGTTTCGGATCTTCAAGATCTTTTTGAAGAATCTCCGGAATCTTGAATGAATATTTTGAAATCTTTGTAAAATATTTGAAACATTCGCCAAATCTCCAAAATGTTTCTGAATTTTTGAAATCTTCGTACAATATGCACAATCTTTGTGAATTTCTTTGGAAGCTTTCGAACAACTTGTTAAAATCTCATAAATCTTTTGGAACCTTCGAATTTGATGTAAAATCTTCGTTGAGTCTCTGTTAAATTCTCAAAATCCAAAATCTTTAGAAATCCTCAAAAAAATATTTGAATCTTCGTGATATCCTTTGCAATCTTCGGAATCTTTGTAAAATATCCGAAATCCTTGAGAAATATAATTAAGAACATTGAGATTTCTGAAAGCTTTGAAATCTTTATTAGATCGTTTCCAAACTTTGTGGAATCTTTGTGAAATTTTCTATATCTTTCAGAAATTCTAGTAAAGTTGTTAATATTTTAGAAAAATTCGTTAAATCTCAACAATATTCGTGAGATTTTTATGAAATCATTGAAAGCATTGGAATGATTGTGAAATCTTGGTCGAATCATTCTAATCTCCATTGAATCTCCAGAATCTTCCTGAAACCTTTGCGGAATCTTAGAAATCTTCTTGAAAACTTTTTGAAATATTTGCGACATCTTCTTGAATATTTGTATATCTTTTCAATGTTCAAAATCTACGTGGAATCATTGGAATCCTTTTTTTATTTCTAGAAATTTTATGAGATTTTCTGGAATATTTGAGCCTTCGTGAAATCTTCTGAAATCCTTGTAAAAAATTATTCTATTCTTTGCAACATTTCTAAAATATTCTGAAAAATTTGCGGAATCTTTGAAAACCTTTTGAAACCTTTTTGATTGCTTCAAAAACATTTGGGAATATTTGAAATCTTCAGGAAATTTTGAGAAGCTTTGTTAATTTTTTTTGAATCGTTGAAATCTCTCACGAACCTCTTCGAATTTTTCGGAATTTTTTGTAGTTTTTTTCGACATTTTCGCAAAATTTACTTAAACTTTTGTAAAATATATAAAATTCGTGCAAAATCTCAGTGAGCTCATTGAATTTATTTGAGATCTTTTGAATGTGTGAAATCTTTGAAACTCTGTAAAATCTTTATGAATTTCTTTGATATCGCTCAAGTCTTCTTGGAATATTCAGAAATCTCTGCAGGATATTAGAAATATTCATGAATACTTTAAAGTTGTTCGGAATCATTCAAAATTCTTTGAAATAGAATTTTATCTAATCCCTGGAATTTCTGCGAAACGTTCCAAATCTATCAAAACCTTTGTGAGATATTTCAAATACTTTTGAAATCTAGAAAATCCTTCTAAAAAGTCCAAAATCTTTCGAAAATTTTATAGACTCTTGTCAAATTTTCCGGAATCATGAAAAAATTTATGGAATCCATTGATATATTTTGGAAACTTGATTAAATATTTTGAATATTTTCTACATTTCCTGAAATTTTTCAAAATTTTGAAATCTTGTGTCCACGCTCATGTCGAGTGATCAACCCTGCTGGAAAAAAATTGTGACGATGAGAGAAAATGAAAAATTCTCCAGCAGAAAATCAGGAAATGTCAATGTTTTCCGGAAATTGTGATTTTTCAGCAACCCTGAGAAATTAATGTGTTTTACATATTTTCGATCTGTTCTTACCTGTTTTAGAATTAAACAAGGCAGGTAATAGAAATGAGTTCCTGGAGCGACGGGTACAAAGGAAATAGATACGTAAATAAAAGAAGATGGCTTTATAGTTCCATTTGTCAAACTCAATTTGAAGGGAGACTGTTTTTGATCCAAGTCAAATAAAAAAGTTGCTGGAACCACAGACTCATTTTTAATTTTTATCCGTTTTATTATTTCCTCTTTTTCCGAAGTATGAAATAAAAGTCTGGATTTCGCAATCGAGACACAGGGACCTGAAGAAATATACAAATTTCGTTTCTACATATAAATTAATTTCTAAAGAAATATTTCAAAGATTTTTTTCCTTGGAAAATACTGGTCAATTCTCCTGAAATTAGAAACACGAATTGGAATAAATGCATAACTATAATTATTAGGGGGACTTGCATGTAGGTGGTGGTAGTGAAGTGTGCTAGTTGGTAGGTGGTGACAAAGTTTTACGGAATTTGTGCTGAAGGTGTGAACGGAGAGTGAGGGTCAAAGCTCAGGTAGGGAGTAAGGGTACGGTAGGTGAAGTAGGAGTGGAAGAATCCGTAGTTTTTGATGTCTAGGGGAGGTGAAGTCAGATGAAATAGGAGAAGTGAGTTTAGTTTGACGAGAAGGGAGAAAAATTGTTATGCAAGAGATTATGTTGTTTGAAGGGAGCAAGGAAGTTCATATAAGTGTCAGTTAAAAAGAGTGGTATATGCGAGGGCTTGCTACGATGGATCAACAAAGGGAATGACGAAAATGTAAAAATAGAGGGACATTGCAGTAAAGCGGGAACCGAGTCCAGAGACATCTGTCGGATGCAGTAGGCAGTCACCGCAGTGGTAGAAGTCTTTGTTATCGGTAGAAGAGCAGGCAGAGACCTAGGCTAAAGGTGGCAAAGAGAGCGCTGGGGGCGAGGCAATAGGAAATATTCAGTCTACTCACTTAGCTCGGAGTACAGCAGTGCGCAGAGGAAGGGGAAAAGGTTGAATTGAGGGAGCATGAGAAACGAGAAAGCAAGAGATACCCCATGCGAGAAAACCGATAGAACCCGCAGGTCACCTACAAAAATGAGAGAGTAGCTGGAGCTGGAGACAGAAGGGTGGTTAATATCGGGAATAGGGGGTCTCAGAGCAGAAGAGAAGGGTATGAGGGAGAACGTGAGGGTTAGCAGAGAGAAATGGGAAAATGAGATGGAAGATCTGAGTGAGAAACTAGAAGAATTAGAGACAGTGGCCGTGTTGGTAGGGAAGGGAAAAGATGAAGTGAAACAGATGGAAGAGGATATTAGGGTGTGGGTGGAAAGGACGGAGAAAAGATTCGTCGAGGTAGAGTGTATATTACATATGAGAGAAGGTTGCAGGGTGGAAAGAGAGCAGAAATGTTTCTGGGACAAGGTAGAGAGCATAAGCGAAGAGAAAGTAGGATAGCATGGTAACGAGAAGGAGGAGGCTAAATGACAAGCAAGGATGAGCGGAAGGGAGTGGAAGTGCTGCTACAAACCATAGGGGAGTTTCAGAAGGTCTGCATCGATCATGACCTGAGAAAAAAGAGAAGTGCAGATGAACTTATCTCATAGGAAAAAGGGGTTGGGGGAACAACAGGGTGGTGGAGTGATGAAAGTTCTCTTTCAGGATGTAGCAGGGAAAACGAAAAATGAGGATTTTTGGGAGTTTGTGCAGGGATTTGATGTTGTTGGACTGGTAGAAACGTAGTTAGAGGGCAAGGAGTGGTGTCTGATTGAACCAAGGTTGTTTAGGTGGAGGCTCCAAGAGGCGGTTAGGTTAAAGAAGAAAGGTAGAGCTAGTGGGTCTCTACATGGTACAAAAAGTGGAATAAGGGGATCGCGAAGAGGAAGGAGTACGTAGAAATAAGAAAAGAGTTTAGGTTGATGCGTAAAACGAAGGGCAAGGGAGAGAGAAAGATCTAGAAGAGGAGTTAGATGGTGTTAGGACCGAGGAGGATATGCGGAAGATAACTTCTAGGTTAAGAGAGCGTAGGGAGTGAATAAGTGATAAGATAAGAAGTGAGAAGTGGAGGGAGTTTTTAAAGGAGTTATTTTAGGACTCAGACCAACAAAAAAGAGATAGGGAAGTAGGAAACGAAGGACAAAGGGAGGATGGAGTTGAATGACGAAAAGATAGAGATACTGAGAAAGTTAAGAAGGTCGAGGGCAGCAGGCTTGAACGGAGTGAAGAACGAAGCATGTACATTTGTTACAACAGCAGTTAGACACAGACTGAAAAAGGTAGTAAAGATGGTTTGGAAAGGTCAGGGATTTCCAGGAGAGTGGAGAGAGGGGTTCCTAGTGCCACTGTATGAGAAAGGGGATGGGAATAAGCAGGAAAATTGTAGAGGAATTACACTGATGAATACGGCGTACGAAGTGTACGCGATCGTACTGGCGGAGAGGCTACAAATTGATGTGGAGGGAAAAAGTATATCGCCAGAGACGCAGGCGAGATTCAGAGCGTGTAAGAGCACCATCGACAATATCTTTATTTTGGAGCACGTGGTGCACATAGAAATAGCGAAGAAGGGGTCGAAAGTTTACGCGTTTTCCGTAGATCTCAAGGGAGCGTTCCCATAAGTAGATAGGGGGTGATGGTGGGAGGCGATGGAGGACAGGGAAGTAAGACAAGATCTAAATGAGATGGTAAGGGAGGTGTATGGAGAGACGAAGGATATGGAGAGAGGGGGTGGGGGCAGGATCTCGAAAGGTTTCTGGATGGATAGGGGGTTGAGGCAGGGGTTCCTGCTTAGCCCAATGCTTTTCGCGATCTTGATTGCTAACATGGAGAGGAAGCTAGGGGAATAAATTATAGGAGAAGTGAGCCTAAGAGGGGTTAGAAACTAGTCACTTGCGTATGCGGATGACATAGTTATGTTGGCAAAAAGTGAAGGGGCCTTACAGGAGATTATGAAGAGGTTGAGAAGATACCAGGATGGGATTCGGTTGAAGTTCAATGCAGAAAAGTCCAAGGGTATGGTGTTAAGGCGAGGGAGTGAAAGAGGTAAGGGGGGAGATTGGAAATGGAAGAGAACGGTGGTGCAGGAGGTCAAAGAGTTTGTGTACTTCAGTTTCCTAATAATGAAGTATGGAGAAGTAAATGGTCATATAAAGAGAGATGTGGCAGGTATGGAGATTAGGGAAGAAGTTATTTGCAGATGACTTTGGAAGGCGGATGAAGCTATTTGAATCGCTTCTGATGAGAGTGCTACTGTATCGAGTAGAAATGTAGGAGTGGAAGGGAAGTAAGGAGGTAAATAGGGTACAGGAGAGGTACATCAGATAGACACTTGGGTTGGACAGAAGTACACCTAGTTATATTGTTAGGAGAGAGACGGGGAGAACGAGTTTGGGGATTCTGACGGGTAGCCAAGCGTGTAGGTATGAGGAAGAATTCTTGGAAGAGAAGGGAAGTAGGCTAGTGAGGGAGAGTTTGTGGGGTTAGGAGAACAGGAGAGGAGATGGAAAGATGGAGGACAAGACAGAAAAGTATTTTAGAAAGAATGGGCTGCATGGGGATGAAGTGAGGAGAAGTCACGAGGGATGAAGAAAGTAGTATGCGATTGTTAAGAGGAATGGCATGAAGAGAGAGGAGGCAGGAGGGGAGGAGAGAATAAGAGGGGCAAGGTATAATGAGAAATATGGGTGGATTATGCCAATGGAGAGAGCGAGATATTTATGTGAGGAAGGAGAAAAAGGAAGCCAGGAGATAATAGAGAGGACGAGATGTGGAGCATGGAGGGTTTCAATAATTTCTTGCTTCCGCAGGAGAAGAGAGTGTTCGATTTGTGTAGAAAGGAGTATGCAAAGGTGGAACATTGGGTGGGAGAATGAGAGGAGGTGGGAAGGAGTGCAATATACATGGAGGTAATACTGCAAGGAAGAGGGGAGGAAAGGTCGATTGCATGGGTGAAGGGGGTGCTGGGTAAGATGGAGAGGGAGAGAAGAAAGGAGGAGGAGGAATGGAGATAGATGTGTTAGGTGGGAAGGAAGCAGGTGTACGATCAATATAAATAATGTGATTAGTAGACAAGGAATAGCAAATAAGTCATAGTAGATAAAAAATAGCTGAAGTAAATATAGCTTAGTAAATAAAAAAGATGGCTGCGTGTGTCGAGGCGTGTGTAGAAAAATCTGTCGAAAATTGTGTCTCTTCTCTCGTGATGGGGTGTCCCGTTATTCCCAGTTAGGTCGCCTCTCTCAGAGTATATGTATTTTCTCCCAAAAGAAGCAAAGCCTTAAAAATGTTGTAGAACATGGTGGTGTTAGCAAGTCTATTTTTTAAGGCCAATAGGCTGAAGAATAAACGTTAATCTGTCTATAATTATTAGGGCGTAGCGTAAACTGATGTTCAAACAACTGCTCTGCGCAAAGATTAGAGAAATTAATGTGACCCCCTTCCTTTTTCTGAAGAATCTCAATTTTCAGAGGAATGGAACTAGACTTTGTAGGATTACAAGGAGTTCAATCAGATTTTGAGAGGATTTTCGGGATTCCATGGGAAACCGATGTATTTTTCCAATATTTAGGGATTTTTAGGAATTCAGAGCGATTGGAGATTCAAAAAAATACCAACCAAACCGAAAGATATTGTCCAGATTTTGAAAGATTTTCTACGAATTTGAAAGATACCGAATGATTTTGCAGATTTTTAGGGGTTTTGAGGGATTTCAAGGTATTAAAAACAATTACCTGAGATTATGAAGAATTTCGAGAGATTCAGAGAGTTTTCGGAATATTTTGAAGGAAGTCACGGGATTCTGAAGAATTTTAATAGATACATCACTATTTTCTTCAATTTTAAGGGATCGTAGGATTTTACAAAGTTTCAACAGAACTGCAAGGATCTCAAGATTTTTCAAGCGATTTTAAGTGATTCCCATGATTTCACGGGATTTCAATCGATTTGAAAATATCCTTGAGTACATTCATGGATTTCAGAGGATTTCCAAATGCTGTAAATGATTTCAAAGTATTTTGAAACATATAAACGGATTTTCGAAATCTCCAGAAGATTTCCTAAAATTTGCACGGATTTGAATGATTGTGACGATTCTTCAATGGATTCAAATATGTCAAGAGATCTCGTAATATTTCGAAATATTGCTCGTAGTTCGAAGGATTCAACTCGATTTTCCAAGATTCAAAGAGAGTTCTACACAGATTTTAATGAAATATCAGGGATTTCTTTGGACTTTGAAAATTTCAAGAGATTTGATCAGATTTCAAGAGATTAAAAAAGTTCGAAATATTTTGAAAGAACTCACAGAATCTTGAAGAATTCCAAGGGATACCAAAGTATTTCTTCGAATTTTAAGGATATCAGGAGAATTGATTCACAGGAATTAATTCCGTTAGGTTAAGAAAGATTCAACAAAATTTCAAAGAGTTTCCGAATAGTATTAAGGATTACGAGGTATTTGGAAATATTCGAAAAGATTCTTAGATTTTTCAAAGGATTTCATGAAATTACAAGAGATATTCAAAAGATTTCGTTTATTTTCAAATGATTTCACAGAGCTTGAGAGATCAAATATTTGGAGGAATTACGGAATTCAGTGAACTTGTTGAAACCATTCCGAATCTCTCGGAGTCTTTTGAAATCAATGCAAATCCCACATTATCTTATAAAATTCCTTTGGATTTACGAAAATGTTCTGAAAAATATTAAAAAATGTCCCTTACTTTTTCTATCGTTTTTGTAAATTTTTTCTCGGAAAGAGTTGTTCGGATGGAAGAAATCTGCCACATAAAAGAGATTATTCCATAGAAATTTAGAACTTTCATTAAAAAAATAGAAAAAAAAATTTTTTTAACCTTGTAATGCAGAACATGTTTTTTGATGGGTCTGGGCACTTCCAGAACAATGCTTCAGAAAAATTTTTGTTTAAGATATTTCTATGAAGTTGATTTTTGGTAAGAAGGAACCTAATAGTACCCTAGTGTATTTTATATTCCAATATAAGTGCGCTATGCCCTAATAATTTTTTTGATAAATAGAGAAATTGGTACCAATAGAGATTCCCTGTACGACGATTTTATAACAATATTTGCCATCATTGTCGGTTATTGTAAAATAATCAGTGTTTTTGCAGAAAGCTCCGATAGGTCGATAGCTTACGTCGCAAACATATTCATATCCAGGAGATAAGGTCCAAAAATATTCTTTCAAATTGAATACATATTCCAAGGGACTAGTTATTGCATCTCTCTGAACTTCGTAAGACTGATCAACCTGAGTAAGAAATTAATTTTGTATAACGATTCAAAGATTTGTTACAAATTAAATATTTGAACAAATTCAAGATGTTCACCAAAAACAGAATGTTACAGTATTGTCTGCAATTGTAAATTTTTGAAATAATAAACAAATAATGTTAGTCCTTTGGAAAAATGGAACAAAATTATAATTATTTGAAAAATTGTTTAATATAAGTATTGTTCAAACTAACATCACTTTCGTTCACAACTTTAATTGTCCTGACAGCTGTAGAGTCAACCTCAACTTTTCCAAAATCCACGTAAATAGTTTGAATTCCGACATTGGTGACATGATTGCAATCCGCCATTTTGGAAACTGCGATCTGAAATTAGATACAAACTACAAAACCTTAGTTTATTTTTTATTTTTCTTCAATTTTTTAACTAGCATGGCGTAAAATGCAAAAACAATATGTACCTACATAAAATACTGTGGGATTCTTTCCTTTCCCTTTTCACGTAAAATGTAATTGTATGGAATTTCATCGCGATTCCCAAAATTTTCCTGTGAAATAAAATAAAATTTTTCTGGGAAACCCGCGAAAACATGTTCCTTCACAAAATTTACTTCCGAATTATTTATTTTTTTTTTTTACTGTCTTAATGTAAAATGTGTATCTCTATAAAATACATCTTTATTGTTGTTGCCCACTCCCCCTGTCCCCAGATTAACTCCTTCTCTGGGAGAGAAAGTGATGATAATATTAAAAATAAGAATCGTTATTCATAAATGGGTAGAATCAAAGATGATCAGAAAGCTAAATTTACAGAAAATAGAAATAAGAGCATCACAAATAAAACGTTAGTTGATAAGCTAAAAACATTAAGGTAGTTGTCTCGCAACAGTCACATTCAAAAGTTTACGCTCAGATAAATGCAAGAATTGACAATTTCTCTTATCACCATGGGTGAACAATTTTAATTGAATTTGTACACTCGCATATTTTGTCCTATTCAAATACACACATATACAGTAACAGTTCCTTAGGCAACGATAATACTGCCTAACCCTACTATGTGCCACGCGAGAACAGCAAACAGTATACTTTGCAGCATTATATCTTTCATCTTAAACGGCCAATAATTGTTATTTTCTGAAATAGAATTCACACGATATTTTTCTGTATATCTTTAGTTTTTAGGCTCAATGGTAAGCCTCGTTTCTATACTAAACTTTGTAATGTGGTGATTGCCCATGTTAGCTATTGGAAACCCATGCGAAAAGTACTAAACATAATTGATCGTATTTGACTTTTAAAACGGTCAAATCAGCTGTATAGGGTGTGAATCGTTAGGTAACAATATTTTCTACCAATTCTAGAAATTTAGGACACTCCGTAAGTAGGGTCCCATTTCGGCGCAACTACCTTGAATCGGTATATTCCGAACATATGTTTTCATTTGTTATTTCTTGTTAAATGAGCGAATTCTTGTGAACGTACCCGAAAAATATTAAAACTACAATAAAATTCAACAACATACCAAAAAAGGATGAACAGTACTAAATTTGACCAAAAAATAGACAAGTTTTTGACCAAAAATAGACAAGTTCTTATTTACTGTACTTTTTTTGTAATTTATTGTGTAGATTTCTATATTTTCCTGTAGAAATGAATTTTCACATGCCCTCTTGTAAAATACAAAACAAAAAAAATCTGCCCGCTGCGCGGGTATATTCTCATCGCGCGCGGCTCGCTTCGCTTCACAAGCTTTTGAAACTTTAAAGCAAAATGTCGACTACTTCAATTTGATGAGCATGTCTTCTCTTTTGTTAAAGCTTCCTGGCTTTAAAGAATACATTTTCATCGCGTGTCTCGTGTTGCGCACTCGACCAAAGTTTGTCCAAAATGGTGGAGAAGTTTTGTTGTAACGTCCGAGAGATTTTTATTTTATTCTTTCCGACCTTCTACCCTCTTTAGGTTAATTTATATCTCGCGAGAAGAGACTGAAGGTGCTTGATCTCAGGTCTGCCTTGAAAACTTAGTTTTAAACATCCTAATAGGTTCTGCATCCTTCCTAGCTTTCTAGTTTATAATTTTATTGTTTATTTTATAACTTTGCCGTCATGTTGCCAGGAATGATGGCCCTGTCTAAATAGGAGGCCAGATGACAATCAGCAATTCCATATTCTTCCTCAAATAGTCCCGAAGCCTAAGTCTTTTTCAAATTGTGTCCCACTTGATCTCGGGTAGCTGCGAATGTCCTTCTACTCAAACTCAAATGAAGTTTACAGCAGGAGTTCATAAACTAATCCGGAATAAAATTATGGTTCCGATAGGAAATGGTTACGACCATAAAGGGGCAACTGCAAGGGGCGCACCCGAATTGAGCCCACGGTCAACCACCCTCGCCTTTCTGAGCCCGAATTGAGCCCAAAGTGTATGAAGCAGACTGAGTGCGGCCGCTGTGCCTTGCCAGAAAGGGGTTCTTCGCACAAATATCACATTCTTTAATTTTGCAATTAGTTATTCATGAATATCGTATTCGAAATCTACGTTTGTTTGCGATTCCAAAGA
>WSXT02011189.1:3864-29528 GCA_011762715.2 Neuroterus valhalla | reverse complement strand
TATATAAAATATCAACTAGTCCATTAATGCTTGGAAGTTTATCGTCATTTTTATTCAGTAGTTTGGTTGAAAATACTTGTTTTTTGTTCGAAATTCTTCTCTTCTTCTGTTCTAAATTAATTTTCCCAATCGAAAATGTTAGTACTTGGGCGCAAGTTAAATTTTATTCCTGTTGCGAATTCAACTATTCCGTATTATGTAGAAATTTGATGTTTTTTTGTTGAAATGAACTGTTTTGGTAGAAATTTTAAAATGAAATATACCTTGACGCATTCATTTCACCAATTGCAGTGCTAGCGCAGAAAATAGATTAGAAAATTTCCATTAATACGAATCATGGTGATACGCCCAGTTAGGAAATTTTCATTACCAACGGTTCAGGGTCGACATAGACGTTACCTGTTGCTTTTGTCGGGGATACTCGAGGCCGGCATGGCAGTACACGCCGATGACCGCTATCGAGCATGCAAGGCGGTGCCGATTTTCAGGCGCAAGAATTACTTGATCATAAATTTAAACAAAAACAAACAACAACGCAATATTTGGGAAAAAGGAGTAAATACGAGCCTCCATTAGGGGGTAAAGATGAGGTGGGACGTATATTACAACTAGAATTTCATCAGTGTAAGAGAATTATTGCTTTGTCGAAAGCCTATCCTTGGCGAAGCACCTTAAGTTCCATGCGCGGAATAAATAGTTTGGTTGCATATATATCAGAGAAATATTGAGATAATGTAAAACAATTGGATGAAACAAATATTTGTTTCATGTAAGAGAGTTGGTATTGTTTAAACTCGAAAAAATTAAGGAAAGCCAAGTCTTGATTCTATTCAGCGTCCAAAAATCAAATTAATATCTGCAATTCATGGAGAACGAAAATAGAAAACAAGAGAACAAGAACAAGATTTGAACAAAAGCCCTTAAATGTCCCTCTTGAGATTTCAAAAAATAACGAAAAAAGAGGAAATATAGATAAGAATGCAACCCCCGAAACCCCTTTTTTCTCTTTTCCTTACTTTTTTTCTAGTTCTCTTGTTTCCAAAACACAATACAAGAACTTTTGAAACATCTATCACTTCTTGTTCACTCAGCACCCCCTTTGAAGTTAAAAAACCCATCAGAAGGTAGAACTCATGAGGAACTCTGAATCCTCTTTCCCTAAGATCCAGGAGAAAATGTCATTGGTTGGATGAATAACTTCCGCATAACTTCCTACAAGATTCGTACAAAAAAATATTTTAGAGCAAATCAAGAATAAATGGGTGTAGTAAAACTTGAGACACGACTTATATGTCAACAGTATGAAATATAGCAATAAATGTAGTTGAATATATTCTTATAAATAAAATATAGTGACGAAACGCTCGTTGGTCTTTTTCCAGCTAAGGCCGGGCCAATTTCACGAGAAGATGAAGATGGAAACGTCGCAGGATCGACAGGTACAGTAATATCTTATGAACAAATTTCTACAGATTGTAGTCGATTAATTATTACATAATACCGATATTTTGGTTGGAGGATCTAACGTCAATGCTGATTCTGAGTTATTATCAGCAGCGGATGCACAAGGAAGTTCTTCTGGGCAGGCTCAAGGTTGAAAAATACCTATATTAAAAATTAAAAATTATAGCCTCTGTTCATCCAATTTCATACAGATGATAATATAGACATAAATAAAGTAGAAGAAGGAAATACGTTGAGGAACGCGACATCAAAAATAAATTATATTTTCCGATACAGAAGCTTGATACTTAATGTGCTCATCTGAAAATGAATAACAAAGAATATTATTTCTAAAACTGAACAAACATTCATATGTATCCAAAATTTTTTCTGTATGCAAACTCACGACAATCGGTCGGACTTTTTTGTGACATAAAAATTATATAGACATAATATAAATATTCAAAATAATAATCCTGTTTCTTCCATTCTAGTACAACATCAATCTTGCCTACTTGCATCGGGTGGAGTATCAGGTAGTGGATCAAGTAGCAGAGATGGTGATTTAACAATATCAGGCAGTAGATCAGGAAGCAGATCAATTGATGTATCAGGTAGAGGAACTGGTGGTTTAACAGTTTCATTCGAAGGATCACGCAGCGAATCAATTGAAGGATCACGCAGCAAAGAACGCAGTGTATCATTGGAATTTGAAGCGTCAGGTGGCTCAGCGCATAGCGGATCAATTGATGGATCTGCTAGTGGAAGTGGTAGTTTAACAGTTCTAATTGACGGATCACGCAGCGGATCAAATGATAAATCAGGTAGAAGGAAACTTAGTTTATCATTGGGATTGGGTGCATCAGGTAGCTCAGCACTTAGAGGATCAGTTGATGCATCAGGTAGCAGAACTGGTGGTTTAACAGTTTCAATTGAAGGATCACGCAGCGAATCAGTGGAAGAATCAGAGAGCGAAGAACGTGATGTATCACTGGAATATGGTGTTTCGGGTAGCTCTGCACTAAGCGGATCAGTTGATGCATCAGGTAGCAGAACTGGTGGTTTAACAGTTTCAATCGAGAGATCACGCAGCGAATCAGTGGAAGAATCAGAAAGCGAAGAACGTGATGTATCACTGGAATATGGTGTTTCGGGTAGCTCTGCACTAAGCGGATCAGCTGATGCATCAGGTAGCAGAACTGAAGGATTAACAATTTCATTCGAAGGATCACGCAGCGAATCAATTGAAGAATCAGAAAGCGAAGAACGTGATGTATCATTGGAATTTGGTGCGGCAAGTGACTCAGCACTTAGCGGATCAGAAAGCGGATCAATTGAGGGATCAGGTAACAGAAAACGTGATGTATCATTGGTATTTGGCGGGTCAGGTAGCGGATCAGGCAGTGGATCAATGGGTGGATCAGCTAGCGGAACTGGTGGCTTAACAGTTTCATTCGACGGATCACGCAGCGAATCAATTGAGGGATCAGGTAGCAGAAAACGTGATGTATCATTGGTATTTGGCGTGACAGGTAGCCGATCAGGAAGTGCATCCATTGAAGGATCAGGCAGCGGACCAATGAGTGTATCAGCTGGCGGAACTGGTGATTTGACGATTTCATTTTCTGGATCGGGCAGTAGATCAGGAAGAGGAACGATTAATGGATCAGGTAGCAGGAAGCATCCTGTATCATTGGAATTTGATATGGCAGGCAGCTCAGCTCTCAGCGGATCAGGTGGTGTAAGAGTTGAATTTGATTCGGCATGTAGCTCAGAATCTATCGAATCAGGCAGCGGATCAATTAATGGATCAGGAAGCGGAAGAGGAGATTTATCCCTTTCATATGGTGTCTCTCATGCAGCTTCTGGTGGTGAATCAGGTTTGTTTTTATTTCCACGTAACTAAGCAATATTCTATATCTAATGAATTTTTTTATATTTCTCTTATTCATACTCCGAATGTTCAAATTGAATCGCATATTATGAAAATTCGAAGTGCAAGGAAATAAAAAATTATTTCCACAGCTCAAGCTAGTGCTTCACCTGCTGCTCAGTCCATTACATCTAACCCAGATACTGAAATATCAGAAGATCTACCTGGTAAAACATATCAATAAAAATAATTGTCATCATTAAAAATTCATAAATGCAACGTTTTTAATTTTTAGTCATGATAACTTTAATTCTAAATACAGATAACCCTTTTTATTTCAGTTCCGGAACGCCGAGAGGTCCATAAAAAAGGTATTTTATTAATTTAGAATAATCCTCTAATTAATAGGAGCGTCTATAGTTTTTAATTGTTTTTGAAAAATAATATTTCATCTTGTGGCATTTTAAAATATTTTCTTCACAAATTCCCATCCTGGCAAATTTGAATAGGAATTCATTATATGTGAGATTTGAAGTGGTTTTATATTTTTGGAAGAAGGTATTAAAGTTTTGCTGATGAATTAGCCTAAGATCATCACGATTGACACTTTTTTACAGATCAGACTGATTCTGAGACGCAGACGCCACAATAATATTAATTATAAGCTATTCCAGGTTAGTAAATAAGTATGATATTTAAGTAAGAATCGATTTTTATCATTCAAATTACTCTTTCATTTCAGATAAGATCAAGGAGAAGTTTCCTTTTCTACCCTCATAAAGTGTAGTTTGTAATAGTAGCAGCATAATAAAATGCGAAAAAAGTGTATTGAGTTTCACATATTTAAAATAAACATGTAGAATTGCTAAAATAGTATATGGAATAATAAATTTTTTGACGATATTCGATGTATCTGCAGTTCTGATCCTTCCCATAAACAAAACATTTCTCTTCACTTCTTTTTTTTCAAAGTTTTTTTTTAAAATTCTATTATTTATAATATGAATGAACAAACATTCTAGAATCTAAATTATTAAATTGGGATAAGTATTAATTCAGATTTACTAGTATAACCAGTATCATTATTCAAAAAATAGTCCAGTATAGCACGATAAATTTTCGAATGCAACAGCTACTTGCTTTGTTCGTTCTGACGGAGAGGCCCGAATTCAGTGTTAAGTTTTCCTTTGCTACGCATAAAAATAATTCATTCTGGGGGTAGATAGTCAACTTATCAAATTTTACGTCCTTTTTTAAAAATTCGATTAACCGGAAGTCGTCGATTTCTTTCGTATCAGAGATGATTTTACAAAATGAAATAATTCAAGGACTGGCACTGTCGGAATACAAGAAAGCGTTTTGTATATTCAATAATAAATGCAAGCATGTTACGCAAAGAGACGTTCAGTCGTGTCATGATGCCAGATTAGGTTAGATGTAGAGTTCCTCTAGGGAGAGTTGGGATGTGTGGGAATCGTTTCTGATTGGGAGGGCCAACCGGAATAAGGAAGTCCTTTTTAGAGCGTGCTTTTCAATTTTAATTTATCTTCCCCTTCCTTTCAGAATGAATACAAAAGACGAAATAGTTCCAAAGCTATTTTTAAGCATTGAGAATTAACCTTACGATATTCTGCGACATTACTATTTGAATTAAAAAAAGTTTGCAGGAAAAAAAATGCTTACATGCTAAGGATGCTCGGTTCAAATTTTAAAATCAAATATTTATATTTCATTCAATGAATATTATAACGGAACTTCTTGTTTCGCTTTATAATTCATCTGTCACAATAATACATTTTCTTTGAGCAAATTATTATGTAACTCTGTAAACTTTTGCTGAGTAGAATGAAAGTATTGAATTGTGAGGTTGGAGTATTTTTAAAATTTGGTGTACGTTCAAATATACTGATCGTTAGGGAGGAAAGTTTTAAAATTATATGAATATAAAATAGAGACCTACTAGCATGAATGAATTAAGCGAATGTATGTTCATAATAAATTTGTGTACCTCAGTCATTAAAATTTGATTGAGAATAGAGATTTTTGCTGCAGGTATTTCAAAACGAACCCTTCTCTTTGACGATTCACAACAAACAACAACCTTGAATTGAGGTTGGGTTGGTTCGACTCCCTCTCCCTAGAGGAACTCTAGTTAGATGCTTGTCACGAAGGAATAATAAGGAGATCTAACTCCGTTTCACCACTTGGCAATAGAAACATTACCGTGAGTGGCAGGCATATTCACTGGAAGACCCTTAAAAATTCGTGCGCAGGCGCGCACTTGTCCCCTTCCTATGCATAAAAAAGTATTGACGTGAGAAAGTTGGTCAAATTGACCAACAATGTTGTTGGTCTGTTTTGATGCAGATGGCAAAATGTTTTCCGTGCTGATCAAATGTTATGCATGCTTATAAATGCGTAATTAACTAATTTCTAAACTGAGTTACCTCATTATTACTTTATTAGTTATTGCTATTAATGAAATAAAAATATTTCCCATGTTTACGTTTCAGAAAACTACAAACTTTTTAATCAAGTTACAATACTCACATTATTTCTTAATCATGTCACAAATTCAAAATGTTCCTACATATACTTGTTCTTTTTAAAATCTGTTCACACAATTTTCAACCAAGTATTGAAAATACTGTTTATATATTTATTTCGTATAATGAGAAACAAAAGAACATAACTTTTCTAACTTGCGTCAATTTGACAAACTTCCTCACTCGCACACTTTTCCATGTATAGGAAGAAGACAACTGCGTACCTGCTCACGAAAATTTAGGATCTTCTCTAATATGCCTACCACTTACGGTAATGTTTCTATTGCCACTCTCGAAGGGCTTCCGTCTGGCAGTTGAGTCTTCTTGTTCTTCCTTCGTGATGCTTGCGAACTTGTGATAGAGTAAGATTGCATTCATTGGCCGGAGATGGAGCACAAGTCAAGGGGGATAACCAACGAGAACTGAATCACGTGATCAGTGGCTATTCGCGCGCAATTCAAATCTGTCTCTTTCAAAATTTGTCTGCTTATGACTTCTTCTTCTTTCGTTTCTGATCATTTAATTGATCAAGGGCCAAAAATGATCCTTTCCAGGGCCACAATAAGGGGCTTATTATAGTAGTAATTTCGATTGAAAATGCCGCCATGTTTGGACCACAATAGGTCCCTATAAGTGCAGCCCTCATAAGGAAAAGCTTTTGAGGCCCCTTAAAAAGCCCAAATAGGGACTATTATGGCTATTTCTACAAAGAGTATTCGGCAATACTAGTTTGATTTACAACGTACAGCTGCGAGTAAAACTTCAATGGCAAAACTAATAGAATACAACAATGGTATTGAATAACTGAAGGCTAATAACATTAAAAGTTATAAATTTTTTTCTAATTCCTCTTTTTGGGGATTTTTTCTTATTCTTGAAGCCAAAACTCAATCGTATCAAAAACTAAGGAAGAGCAATCTTCTTTTCTTCAAAAAGAGTTACGGGTATCACTGGAATCGCTCACTTACAAATTTTTTGAACAAATTCAGAACTGTTACGTCAGCATATGTATTATGAACTCGCTACCGTCCAATAATTCCTGTATACTTTTTTATTTCATTTCTGAAAATAAAAATGGAAGCAAAAAAATTATCAGAGTTTGATGTCAAATATCAGAATTTACTTAGTGTGCTATTAAGGATTACGGAGGATGGTTATATTCAATTTGTATAATGCAATAAATGCCATATTTCATCGAAAAGCGCAAATTTTTTTATACTGACAGTAAATTCAAAAGTCGCTTATATGAGTAAATTTCGATACGTGTGTAAGAGGCAAGCACCCGTGAATTTATGACTGGCTTTCATTGGGGCCAAAAAATTCAAACAGAGAGCGCGTCGGCGCATCGGCCCTGTTTTAACATTATGTTAAAACTAAAACACATCTAATAATATTTTTAGAGGCAAAAAATCTCACTAAAAATACTGATAGGGACAGAAAAAAATTGAGTACATACATAATTTTCCAAAAACATTGAATAAATAACGTGATAAATGAAACAAATTAATCACCTACAAATAGAATTTGAAATAATTAAAATAAGTAATAATAATAATAATAATGGAAATAATTGGAATCAAAAGATAATAATATTCACTATTATTCTTTAAAATTGTTTCTGTAATGATAATATATCATGATATTCTTCTAATATTCTCACTTATATTCTGTACCTCATGTATATGTATTGGGTTTGGAATTTACAGATAGGAACATTATATTCACAGGATGTAAGTATATGCAAAATATATTTATTTCGAAACGTGTGATGAATACCAAATTATGCATTTAATTTTTTCATGAAACTTACCATTATTAATAAATAATAAAAGCCATGGTTGACTGCTTAGATTTATTAGGCATGGCATTTAAAATTAGGAACAATGTATTTAGATGGTACAATCAAATTTCGAGAATCACTTTAAATTAAAGATATAACATTTTAAAGCTACATTCGCAGCAGAAAATATCAAATCATATAAATAATTTTTTGAAATCAGACTTATTTTAATAAATAAAAACAGTAAAAATGCTATTCTACTTGCAACAATATTCTAAATCATGCAATTACAGATAAGAGAACGATTTACATATAGTACCTATAATATCTAGAAATCATTAGGAAGAAATATATCTTGTTTATTTTCTTAACAAAAGCATAGGATATATAATAATTTGAAATTTAAACAAATTTTCAGTTCTGAGAATAAAAAATATGAGAATAATTCTTTTAAAATTTGGCCATTTCTATTATCAATAAATTGAACATTCCCACATTAGAATGTGGGAAATTGGATTTGTTGGCATAGAAAGGAGTTTAAATTGTCTTATGTGTAATCGAAAGACTAATTTCCCAACAAGGAAAAGTCACTTTAGGAATAAAATAAGGTTTTCGTGGAGGTTTCTGTGATATAACTCAATAGATAATATAAAATTTGAGATGGGAATTGTAGTCTATGTGTCGATTTTTAATGATCTTAAAGAATATTTTTTTTCAATTTCTTGGAGGTTAGAATAATGGAATTTGAATTGTTATTATCACTATTTGTTTAGAAAACACAAGGCACTATCACTAAAAAAGATCGCCATGTGCTGAAATATCAGGTTCCAATGCGCTGATGAGCACATCTAGTGAGACGATAACTGCACAAAAAAAAACTTTCACCAGTAGTAATTATATCCTTTATTATATCCTTATTATATCCTTATTGTTACAACAATCAAACAAATAGTGCGTTCAAGCACTCTTTTCATCGCACTAGAAGGTTCCAGTCGAGAGAGGAACGATACACAACAACGTTTCTCGAGATAAATGCGCGGAGGTATTGACCATAGGACGTCACACAAAGAACTCTACTTCTTTCCATTCGTCCGTCCGTAACTTACGATATCGATGCAAGTGATGCCGATAATCAAACGGTTCGGGTAAATCGATAACCCGCTTTACCGACTATTTCAAAAGAAAGTAATAATTTCACATATAATAGAATGCCAAGTTAATGTAAACAAATTCTTAACATAAATCCCCCCTGTGAACCTTCCGGTTCACACATCGGGAAGCTCACAGTTGTTTTACAGTCGATTTAGTTACCAACTTTAGCATCTTCCTCCAGATGCTTTACAGGCAGGAGCGCAAGTTAGGAAATCGGTCGAGTATAAAGTCCAGTAGCAGTGCGAGCAACAACTACTCGTACAAGGCCGTCGGTTCCTTTCTTCAATTCGATAATTCTACCTAGAGCCCATTTCGAGGGAGGCAAATTCTCTTGTTTCAATAATACGAGTTGACCGTTGCACAAATTCTCCTGCTGGAGTCGCTATTTATTGCGTTGTTGCAATGAAAAAACATAAACTTCCAACCAAGCCTTCCAGAATGACCAAAAGAGTTGCTGCCAGAGCTGCCACCGGGATAAACGATTCTCTTCAACATCAAGCAAAGACTCTTCCGGAACGGCGGTCAATTCTCCACCAATCAAAGAATGACCCGGTGTCAGTACCCGCAAGTCCTCTGTGTCATCCGACAGGGGAAGCAAAGGTCGAGAATTGAGACACATTTCGATCTCACAATTAAAAGTACTTAACTCTTCGAAGGTCGGGAAACGATTACCTAAGATTCATCGTAAATGGTGCTTAACGCTTCGCACTCCAGATTCCCAAATGCCCCCCCAAATGCGCACCCGCTAGAGGGATATATTTCCTACGAATCTTGTCATTCATCAAGTGCGATTGAACATGCGAACTCTTTATAACTCTGGAAAACAGCTCAGCGATTTTGCGAACGGCGCCCTTAAAGTTTGTGCCATTGTCACTATAAATAGTGTGATGCAATCTTCGTTGAGCAACCATACGTTTAAGAGCTGCTGTAAACGCCTCCGAAGTGTAGTTGCTAACTACCTCTAAATGTATCGCGTGTACGGCGAAACACAGAAACACCACAATGTAAGCGGAATGTTAAGTATTACCCCGACCCTTATTCAACTTGATTTTCAAAGGTCCGGCATAATCCACGCCGACGTGCGTGAACGGCCGCGAAATCCGATAGGCAGACAGAGCCCCTATCAACTGTTCGGCAACAGTCGTTTTCAAACTAGAACAGGGAATACAATTGTAAATCACGGATTTGATTACTTGCCTGGTTTTCAAAATCCAACAAAGCTTCCGAACTTGAGTCATGGTGGGCTAAATGACACCATGTAGACATTTTTCATAATAATGACGAACTGTCATGCTCACCACCGGGTGCTTGCTGAGTATAGCCGGATGGCGTCGCTGGAATTCCAACGGCGCATTGGCTAACCTCCCACCGACGTCAAGAAACGGATTCCGAGCTACAAGAGCACTTGACTTCCGAAGAGAAGCCTTGTTTTCCAACAGCGAGATTTCTAGAGGAAACAAACGTCCCTGAATCAATCGAACGCATACCTTTTCTGCATCCAAAAAATATTTCGAAAGCGAACAATTTCTGTTCAAATCATGGTGTTTCCTCATTGACGGGACTCGTAGTGTCAGGAACTTTGAAACATATGCGACAGTTTTTAGAAGTTTTGACCACGTCGAAATCCTTGAATCCAGGTTATCAAACCACGTGTGCGGGACTTCGAAGACACAATGAGTATTCAATCGAACTTCTTCAGTCGTATCCGAATCCAGAAAAGCTGCAGAATCAGGCCACATATTCCTTGACTGGCTCGAAAACCAAGGCCCCTTCCACCAAAGTTTATTTTTCACGAGCTCGGCTGGATTCTTACCACGTGAAGCCATATCTGCGGGGTTATCCTCGGAACTTGCGTGACGCCATGATTCAACTGAAGCGACTGATTGAATCGTAGCAACGCGATTCGCTACAAAAGTCGAGCAAGAAGATGGATGCTTCTTCAACCAAGCAATGGCTATAGTGGAATCGGTCTAAAACACTGAATGCATGGTTTGAAATTCTCGAATAGATCTGATAACTGACATCAATTGCTTGAGTAGGACAGCACCAGATAATTCCAGTCGAGGAATTGCCAAAGTCTTTTGAGGAGCGACTTTGATTCTACTTGAAAGCAACGTCGTATGTACTTCTCCCGAACGGAGTACTAAACGGACATATACCACAGCAGCGTGAGCTGCGCTTGACGCATCCGAGAATCAAGTCTTGTGGAAGAGTCTCATCCCAGTCGAACGACTTCGGCCACAATCTTGGCATGAAAATCTTAGCTACAATTACAACTGGAAAACCCATCCTAAAGGATCATAAAGACGAGTGATCAAGGACAACACAGATCGCTTCGTCAATACTAACGTTTCAAATGGCTGAATTTCATACCGATAAGTATCTTGTGCAGAAACCCAAACAATCCCAAGTACCTTCAAGGAATCATCCTCTTCAAGAGGTTTCTCAATCGCAAGCCCATGGTCAGTAAGATCAATATCTTCTATCAATGAAGCTGAATTGCTTGCCCCTTTCCGTAAGTGGAACTTTCCCTGTTTAAGAAGAACCTTGAACCTCCTCACGAATTTTGAGAATTTCTTTTTTCGAATCAGCTCCGAAAAGACAGTCATCAATATAGACTTGTCGGAAAGGCACCGTTGAGGCCAATGGGAACTCATCACCCTCATCCTTCACGAGTTGCTGAATGACTCGTACTGCCAAATACCGAGCTGACGAAGTACCGTCAGTAACGGTGTTCAATCTGAAAGCTTTTGTGTCTGACCCGGGATGTGAATACCACTAAATTCTCTGATAATCCCAATCCGAATCGTGAAATTGGATGTCTTTGCAGAGGCATTAAAGACCACCCGAAGTTTCGAAGTCGAACTAGATTCCCACAAGACAGGGTGATAAGGCAAATAAACGACTTGAGAAGTTTCACCAGATTTCTCCATGACTCGAGTCATATGATTTTTTGTTTCATAATCCGTGAGAAAAGCGTCATATTGCTTAGAAAGTTCAGGTGAATGAACAAATTTCTTCGACAAAGCAGATAATGACCTTTCAGCTGATCTCTGCGGATTCCCAATGTTAAGTGGGGGACCCGATTTGAACGGCAGTCGTACCACGTAGCGACCATCTTCCAATCGGGAATGTGAAGTCAACAAATGTGCTTCACATTCTTGCTCCGATTGGGTAAGACGCGAAGCTTGAGGAAGTTCTCCAAATTCCCAGAAACGTCGGATTGTTTGGGTTAAATCAATATTCGAGAGACAATGATGCGCCATTGCTTCTGCAGAAACGATAGCTATAGAGGGTCACTCGACTGTTTTCCAGATATATTCCAACCCAAAAGAGTGCTCTGCGCTACAGGATCATTGGGACGGCCTTTCCTTGAACCGCTACACAAAATTGAACCGAAAAGGTCAGCGCCGATGATAATATGAATCCGCCCGGGACCGTGAATATTATCATCTGCCTAATCTCAACCTTGCAAATGTGGTTCATGGAGAACATGCGAAGAAACTGTAGGAACGCAATCTGTCAAAGGTTTCGTGACCAATGCATATTTCGAAAAAGCTGGTCCTTGACCCGAACGAGATCGAATCCTGATAGGAACCATACAGCGCGATTTGCCAGCCGAGACGTTTCCTAGGCCCTTGAGTTTGACATTCGCTAAACGTGTAGTATGAATCTTCAATGCGTTATCCAATTCATTGGTTACCAAAGTCCACGTGGATCCCATCCAGCAAAGCGCGAACCTTCACAGAATGTCCTGAGTCAGATGTTATAATTACTTGAGCAGTGTCAAGAAGAACGCGCTGAGGTTCAACAAGTGCGGAAACCGCATGTAACAGCCGCGCCATTTGGAAAGACCTTGGTTGATGCTCCGGGGCATCCGAAGTTTCATCCCCCTTTTTTTTCAAATTTCGATTCTGACGTTTTATCACTTTGACCTGAGTGCAACAATGTGTGATGCTTGGACCCACATTGCGAACAGGAAAACGAACTTGGACATGTATTGACAGAATTTCCACTATCAAGACAATTAAAACCCAATCGCTTTGTTTTTATAAATTGCAAACGTTGCATCGCAGTTTTTTTTCTTGAATTTGAAACAGATAAATAATCTATGTGCTAAATTACAGAGAGGGCAACTATTTGTACTTGATACGACATGCAAATACTCAGTAGTACTCCCCAATTGACAATGTTTCGAATCAATTGCAAAGATGAAACAAAACCATCTTTCATTGACCAAATCGAGGACAATATTTTTAATTACGCTTGAGTGATCGCGCGTGGATTGTCGTATCTTTCTTTCAGACGATCCCATGCCGAAACAGAACTAGTTTCCGGTAATGGAACATTTTCTAGCAAGGACGCGGCCTCGCCATCTAGAGAAGACTTTAAAAGATTAAACTTTTGCTAATCATCGATCGAATCATTTTTTATTACCAAAGACGTGAAGTAATCCCTAAAAGTTGTCCAATCTTTTACCTTACCAGAAAACTTTGGAATGTTGATCGCAGGTAGCGGTGTAGACAGGCGATGCTGGGTTTGAACTGCAGGTGGACTGATGGGGAGTTTTCCTTATCTGAGAAAAACTTTTCCTTGTATTCAAGTTTGAAAGTTGTTCTCCAAAGATTTGATTTCAAAATGAGTCAAGTGAAGAAAAAAAATCTGCCCGCTGCGCGGGAACATTCTTATGGTGCGCTACTTGCACGGCTGTCTTCGCTCGCAAGTTTGAGCGCGCCTAGGGCACGCGTCATTAGGATCTCACGCTTCGCGTTCGGCTTCATACGCGCTTGATACAGTTTAGGGTTTAATGCATACATAGAGTTTCAAATATTGCGAAACTGCTGAAAAACTGTACTTTTACGGAGATTATTGAATTTTTTGTCATTTTTTATGAAATTTCTTTTTTTTTAAATTAGGTTTACTTAATGCTTCACTAGCATTAAGGAACACATTCTCATTACAATGCTCGCTACCGATATTTACATCTCGCATATTTTGGATAGGAAGTTGAATTTTTCATTGTTTAAAAAGCGTTGTCACGATTGAAACAAAAAAATAATTCAGATAAATCTCTAGGGCGTTTTTAAGATGAACAATTTTTTGCATTCAATATTTCTTCTTGTCTCTTATTCTTCGGCTGGAAAATGGAATTTTTCATTTTCGTAAGTGCATTATCGCGATTAAAACGAGAACTATTCGTCTTATCGAGAAATAATCAACAGTAAATATGTACATTTTTTTAAGGTAAACAATTTTGGAACTTTTAATTTCTTTCGTATCTCTCATAGTTCTGCTGAAAAATGCAATGTTTCAATTTTGGTAATATTTTTCACGGTTCGAGCAAAAACTATGCATCTTATTAAAAAAGTAGTCTCCTATAAATTTTTAGATCTTTTTAGAATGAATAATTCTGGTGATCAATATTTTTCAAGCTTTGCTTCATTTAGGAGGGTATACATATACTCTGAGCGAGGCGACCTAACTGGGTAAACGTAAGCACCCCGTCACAAAAAATGTGATACAAAATGTGACACGAAACGTGACACAAAATGTCTATAGCATGGCACCAGCTCTCTCTTTCTCTCTCTCTGGCGTTCAGGAGGCCGGTACAGTAGACTCTGCGCATACGTCGAGCCGTGTTGCTCACACACATTGCGATGTTGCTAGACACTGGCTTCAGTTTTTGATCTGAGAACACTGCCTCACTCTTGCTCGGGACACTGCGAACACTCGACGCGCCGCGTGTGTGTATTACACGAACTTACGCGTTGCTAGCGAGTGAAGGAATTTATAATGAATAACAATGATCGTTCTACTCAACGAAATGAAAGTTTTCATATGTGATTACTTCACTTCCGATAGGTCAAAGTTTTAGAATACTTGAGGAAGGAAATGAAATAAATGATTACCCGGAAATGACAGTATAATAAATGTGGCAATCAGTTAACCCGGCCAGGTTATGCAAGCTAATTCAATAAACCGGACGTATATATCTATTCTCCAAACATTAACCTTGAAATACCTGAAATCGCTTCTCATCACATGAGAGATTTCAACACCAGGCTAAAAACATACCAGGAATTTTTCTTTTTTTCGAAGCTTTGCTTCTTTTAGGAGGGTATACATATACGCTGAACGAGGCGACCTGACTGCGAAAAACGGGAACGTCACGACATACAACATGCGACACGCCAATGCATAGCACCAACGCAGCTCCCCCCCCCCCTATTCTGAAGGCTGGTGTAGTATATGTAATTATGTACAGTAGACTCTGCGACACGGACTTGCACGTTGCGCGCGAGTAAAGGCATTTATAATGAATAGTTCTGATAGTGATTCGTCTGAAAGTTCATGTCTACATATAACACTTGAAACTGCCAAACTTCAATAATTTAACATCTTTGAAATTTGAATATCCAATTGCGATCAACTTTATACTTCCTGGTACGATATTTCTTTTACTGGCGTGCATGTATGCATAAAGTGAGATGATAGCTGTTTTCTTCCAATCGATGAATAAAATAATAACCAAATTTATGATTTTCTTTTAACGTGAAAGAGCAAAGCTTATGTCGGCGGTCCCGCGACCGCTCTACTTTTTTTTTGCATCTCGCATAGTTTGAGCGGAAAAATGCATTTTTGGTTTTTCAAAAAGCGATTTCGAAGGATAAAACCAGAACCATTGGTAGAAAATAGCTGGTTATGGAACTCGTCCTTTCTTTTGCGGCCTTAAAAAATTGTGCCAAAGCACAATCCAATATGATCAATCCTTTCGAAAGTAATCGAGTGCACATATTACAGACCACAGACTACAGACAGACAGACAGATACTTTCGTGAAAACCATTTTTTCTGACTCAGGAGGTCTTAAAACGTGGAGATTTCATTGAATTCGCGAATGTCAATTTTCACGTGAAACCATTACCTTCTCATTCAGAACGAGAATGTAAAAATCAGGGTGTGAATATCATGCAAGAAAAAAAGAAATGCAAGAACAAGTTATTAAGTTGACAAAACTTGAAATGTAGTAAAAGGGCACCGTAAAAATTTCCGCGGGGGACGCACGTTTGATTAGTTACGCCACTGAATTATATCCTTTATTATATCCTTATTATATCCTTATTGTTACAACAATTTCAATAGAAAGTAATAATTTCACATATAATAGAATGCCAAGTTAATCTAAACAAATCCTTAACACTTTTATTATCTTTGTTAGTTAGACAAAACCTCATTCAAAAAAATGTTCTGCTTATTTTACGTGGGAAATATGATGATTGTAAATATATTGTTAGTTTGAGTTCCGTTTATTCTTTTAAATGTAAAAAGGTAAACAATAAATTCCGAAAACATGACATTGCCAGCGGGATCCTTCACCTCGCGTCTCCAAACTATGTCATCGTGTGAGAAATGTTTTTCGCATCAGACTACCATCCAAGAAACATGAAACAAATGAGTACCAGAAATGAAGATAAAATTTTCTAGAGTGGAGTTACATCAAGAATAAGAATCGCCAGTCAGATATGGGAGTGTTTATTAAAAAAATCGATGTAACGTTGATGTTCGCAAAATTTGTAACTATACAACATATTCAATATTTACTCATCTACTTCATAGTGGTTTTGGTGCTTTGTGGGCAGAGCGATCTGAAACTTAAAATTATAAGTAAAATATAAAGTTGATTTGAAAAACAGTAGTAAACAACGTTATTTGTGCGGCTGCTTTATTATTATAATCCGACGTATGAATTTGGATAAAATGACATGACAGTTATTTTCAGTCAATAATGTTCTTATTCAAGAATGCAACATAACTTTCATATATTGTGTATAATTTCCTCACAGAAGATTTAGCGATTTCGTGGTGGCCAATATCCTGGCACCTTACTTAGAGGAAAATATTTGAAAAGAAGTCTATCTTTTCGATTACTGAGGAATAGCTTAACAGTTCCACTTTCTTCCATGATCTTGATTTTTCTGCTACTTGGCCATGCAATCAAATTTTTTGGTGCTGGGGTTGGTAAATGAGGATCGTTTCTTTGGGATAATGAGGAAGAACCTTGACTTTGGGCTAAACGGTTAGGTTCATTCCCATGGTGTGGTGGAAAAACTTTTCCATCTTCTTCTCCATTCGCATTTAAAAACTGTGCACTTGATTCTGTAAGAAGAAAAATGAGGTTCATGAAGTTTTAGAATGATTTGTTAAAATTTTTGAAGTAAACGTATTCCCTCAAGCACGATGATGATGGCAATGTCACAACTAGTAATTCAGGACAGTTAGAAACTGAAGGTCAAAGCGCAAAAGACGTCAGGATATTAAAAACTCTATTTGTGGTAAATCGTTCTGATATATAGCAAAAAATTCAAAGCGCTTAGACGTTTACTTGGTATAGAGATTCAAAAGATTTTTAACCTTTACAAAGATTGAGAGAATTTCGGTAAAAGTAAAAGACTAGCAGTCACAATGATCCTTTAAGATGCTATAGTTGAATTATAACTTGATAATAATAATAATAAGTATCATTTTCAACTTTTTAAGATATGTATTCATGTGAACCAAACATTTGAAATATCTCATTGATAATAATATATTATCATATTATATTATACTCACGCATAGAATTGGAGAAAACTACTGAAGAGAGGAATAGATTGACGAACAAGTTCTTCATTTTTTCAAGCTAGAGTCACTCACTTTAATTTCTGACGGCCAATTTTTGAAAAATATTCGTGACTTTATACTCTAACTCCCATCTGATTACTCAGCTTTCCTTTTTCTTGAAATTTATGAGATAAGAACATAGCTCACAAGATATGATGTCAGATGTCCGAATTCAATAAGCTGTATGTGTTTTGATAACATTATATGTGTACATTGCAAAGTCATTAAAAGTTATGAAATTGACTCAATCTTGTTTTACGCTATCTTTTGCGATAAAGGAGTATCGCGGAAATTCCATAGGCGTATTATTAATCTTAAGCTGTAAAAACTTGTGAAAGAAGGAGAAAACTACAATTATCCGACGTCGGATAATTCTATTAGCCAGGTGGATCACAGTTACATTCGCAAAACTTTTTCTATAGTTTTCAGTTGTTTGCAACCTTTCCATACCAATTGGGACCCTAAAAATCTGTTTGAACGTGCAAAAATTTGGATGCAAATATCCCCTTTCACATGGAAATTAAAAAAATAATGTATAAAATACATAAAATCTACTTAAAATTCTGACTAAAAATCGTTCATGATGCATTTACTATTTTTTTCATTCTTAACGGTAAACATCCATAACATATAAGGAAATTGGAATTGGAATATTTGTTTAAACTCTCCCCCTTTAAAGGGTTTGAGAGTCTTTTATATAACACCTCTCTTCTATATTGAATAATAAATAATCTCTTTTTTACATAACCTCTCCAGAGTGCGAGGCGGTAATCGAACCTGCAACCAGACGGAGTGGGTCCGAAGCTCATACCTTAGGCCTCACTACCCACTGAGCACCCTCATAATACATATGGGGGCAAAAACTTGGAATTTTTATCAGGTAAGATAAGCATTTTCTTAAAAACCATTCGGTTTCCTGATACTCAACAAGATGCTTCTGGTATCTCATAATTTTTTCCAAAAGAGGAACCTTTGGAAATTTCTGTTACACGAGGTAATGATAGGTTTGAAAAACCTTCTGAATACCTGAAAAAACGAGCCTCGCGACGCTCGAACATGTTTGGGGCGTGCGATGCGAGCACGACGTCCGAGTTGACGCGCGCGCGAGTCACAAAACTTGGGCTGCCAGGGTTCTGCACAGGCTGCCGCGAGGCAGCCAGGTGGCTTTCAAAAGGGAATCGAAAGACCTTTCAAATGATACCAATTTCGTCCTTAAAAGTTATGGGCTCAAAACCCATTTTTTTCCAATTGTTAACAATTTTTCAAAAGGTATAAGGCACAGGATACAGGTTTGGTAGACAATCATTCGATATTAATCGCAATTGAATCAACACTTTTAGATAGATTTTTTCCTTAGAAGAGATGGGCTTAACTTTTTGCAGTGGGCTCCCGGACTAATTGAACGGCTGGATTCCACAACAGCGTCTACGCTCGGGCTAGTAGGCAAGGGAGGGGATACCGCGATGCGCGAAGATTTTTCCGTGCCCAAATTTTAATCCACGCGCATCGCAGTATCCCCTCCCTTGCCTACTAGCTCGAGCGCAGGGGCTGTTGTGGAATTAAGCCATTCATTAAGAATATTTTACTTGTTTTTTTTTCGAGGTAATTCACATGCATTTCAGAGTGTCACACTTTCAATCTAGCGCAATTTGGCGCAACACCCATAATACGAGGTGAAACACTTGTGATGGAAAGTAAGCGAATCCTAAGAAATCCACTTTTAATCCAAGCTGGCTGGAGTAATCCAGTTTGATACACATTTTTACAAACTAATCCGAAGTAATCCACTTGTGAACTGAGCAATTCGCAGTAACCCAAGTAATCCAGAATAATCCACTTGTAATTTGGTATGATCCAAAAATCTAGTGTAATCCACTTGCAGTCAATCGTAATTCTACTTGAGATCCAGATTAATTCCTCTATTACTCAGAGCAATCCTAGTAACCTAGAGTTATCCATTTGTGATCGGAGTAATCCAGGACAGTCTACTTGTAATTAGGAATCATCTACTCGTTTTTTTAGGTGATTCACATGCAGTTCAGAGTGTCACACTTGCAATCTAGCGCAATTTGGCGCAAAACCCATAATACGAGGTGGAATACTTGTGATGAAAAGTGAGCGAATCCTAAGAAATCCAGTTCTAATCCAAGCTGACTGGAGTAATCCAGTTCAATACACATTTTTACCAACTAATCCAAAGTAATCCACTTGTAAACTGAGGAATTCGCAGAAACCCAAGTAATCCAGAATAATCTACTTGTAATTTGGTATGATCCAAAAATCTAGTGTAATCCACTTGCAGTCAATCGTAATTCTACTTGAGATCCAGATTAATTCCTCTATTACTCAGAGCAATCCTAGTAACCTAGAGTTATCCATTTGTGATCGGAGCAATCCAGGATAGTCTACTTGTGATTATGAATCATTCACTTGTTTTTCTTTTCGAGGTAATCCACATGCAGTATTCTACTTGCAATCTGGTGCAATCAAGCGTGATACCCATATTCCTAGATAAAACACTTGTGATGAAAAGTAACTGAATTGTAAGTAATCCACTTTTAATCCAAGCTGAGTGGACTAATCCAATTTATTACAAATTTTTACCAACTAATCCAAAGTAATCCACTCTTAATCTGAGCAAACCACAGTAATTCAAGTGATCCAGAATAATTCACTTGTAATTTGGTATAAACAAAAAATCGAGAATAATCCACTTGAAGTCTAGCGTAATTCTACTTGAGATCCAGATGAATTCCCCTGTTATTAGAGCAGTCCTAGTAACCTAGAGTTATCTACTTGTGATCAAAGTAATCCAGTATATTCTACTTCTAGTTCTGAATCATCTACTTGTTTCTTTTCGAAGTTATCCACATGCAGTTCAGACTATTCCACTTGCAATCTAGCGCAATTCGGCGTAGTACCCATAGTTCGAGGTCAAACACTTGTTGTGGAAAGTAACCGAATTCTAAATAATCCGAACAAATTAACTCGATTAATCCAATTTGATACATATTTTTACCAACTAATCCACAGTAAGCTACTTGTGAACAGATTGATTCGCAATAATCCAGGCAATCCAGGATAATCCACTTGTAATTTGGTATGATCCAACAATCAAGATCAATCCACTTGTAGTTGAGTGGTCAGTTGGTCGTGGGGGCTAAGGCATGAGCTTTGGGCCCACGCTACTGTCTGGTTGTGGGTTTGATTCTCGCCTCGCACTCTGGAAGAGCTTCGGCGGGCCACAGAGAGTCGTGAGCCCGGTACCTCTAGAGTTCTTTAAGTTCTCTGAGTAGTAAGTAGCTGTTGCTCTTGGTGATTCGGAACCCACCTTAAACTGTAGGTCCCCTCATCCCTGAGTAAGTGGTGAGGTGTGCAAAGGAATAGAGAGAAGGTTATGCCGAGACTCTCAAAACCCGTAACAGGGAGAGAGAATAAACAAATATTCCGATCCATTTGTAGTCCAGCGTAATTCTACTAGAGAGCCAGATTGAATCCTCCTAGTATCTAGAACAATCCTAGTAACCTAGAGTTATCTACTTGTGATCGAAATAATCCAGTATATTCTACTTCTAGTTCTGAATCATACACTTGTTTATTTTCGAGGTTATCCACATGCAGTTCAGAGTATTCCACTTGCAATCTAGCGCAATTTGGCGTAATACCTATAATCCGATGTAAAACACTTGTTGTAAAAATAACCGAATTCTGAATAATCCACTCAAGTTAACTGGATTAATCTAATTCAATTCCCGTTTCTCACCAACTACCACTTGTAATTTGAAATGACCCGAGAATCTAGAATAATCCACTTGTTGTCTGGCGTAATCTACTTCAGATCCAGATTAAATTTCCCTATAATTTAGAGCAATCCTAGTAACCTAGAGTTATCTACTTGTAATATAAGTAATCCAGAATAGTCTACTTGCAGTTAAGAATCAACTAATTGTTCTTTTTCGAGATAATCCACAGGCAGTTCAGAGTATTCCACTTGCGATCTAGCGTAAGTTGGCGTATTACCCATGAACCGAGGTCAAACACTTGTGATGAAAAGTAAGCGAATCCTAAGCAATCCAATTTTGATCCAGCTGACTGGAGTAATCCAGTTCAATACACATTTTTACCAACTAATCCAAAGTAATCCACTTGTAAACTGAGCCATTCGCAGTAACCCAAGTAATCCAGAATAATCCTCTTGTAATTTGGTATGATCCAACAATCTAGAATAATCCACTTGCAGTCTATCGTAATTCTACTTGAGATCCAGATTAATTCCTCTATTACTTAGAGTAATCCTGGTAACCTAGAGTTATCTACTTGTGATCAAAATAATGCAGGATAGTCCACTTGGAATTCTAAATAATCCTCTTGTTTTTGTTTTCGATGTAGTCCACATGCAGTTCAGAGTATTCCACTTGCGAACCGAATTCTCAGTAATCCACTTTGAATCAAGGTTAAGTGAAATTTACTAATTTATTACATATTTTTACCACCTAATCCACAGTAATCCACTTGTGAACAGAGCGATTCGCAGTAATCCAAGAATCTAGAATAATCTACTTGTAGTCTAGCGTATTTCTACTTGAGATCCAGCTTGATTCCCCTAGAAATTAGAGCAATCCTAGTAACTTAGTCTAGGATAGTATAAGATAGTCTAGTTGTGATTCAGAATCTTTCACTTGTTTCTTTTTGAGGTTCTCGACATGCAGTGCAGAGTATTTCACTTGTAATCTAGCACAATTTGGTTTATACCCATAAGCCGAGGTAAAACACTTGTGATAAAAAGTAAACGAATCCTAAGAAATCCACTTCTAAACCAAGCTAACTGGAGTAATCCATTTTAATACACTTTTTCACCAACTAACCCAAAGTAGGCCACTTGAGAACAGAGCGATCCGCAGTATTTTAAATATACAAGATAATCCACTTGTAATTTGGTATGGTCCAAATATCTAGAGTTTTCGTCTTGTAGTCTAGCGCAATCTACTTGAGATCCAGAATAATTCCTCTGCTATTCAGAGCAATCATAGTAACCTAGAGTTATCTACTTGTGATCGAAGTAATGCGGGATAGTCTACTTGTGATTCTAAATAATCCTCTTGTTTTTTTCCATGTAATACACATACAGTTCAGAGTATTCCACTTGCGAACCGAATTCTTAGTAATCCACTTTGAATCCAGGATAAGTGAATTATTCCAATTTATTACATATTTTTACTACCTAATCCACAGTAATCCACTTGTCAACAGAGCGATTCGCAGTAATCCAAAAATCTAGAATAATCCACTTGTAGTCTAGCGTAATTCTACTTGTGATCCAGATTGATTTTCCTAAAATCTAGAGCAATCCTAGTAACTTAGTCTAGGATAGTCTAGGATAGTCTACTTGTGATTCAGAATCATTCACTTGTTTCTTTTTGAGGTAATCCACATCCAGTGCAGAGTATTTCACTTGCAATCTAGCACAATTTGGTTTATACCCATAAGCCGAGGTAAAACACTTGTGATAAAAAGTAAACGAATCCTAAGAAATCCACTTCTAAACCAAGTTAACTGGAGTAATCCAGTTGATTACACTTTTTCATCAACTCATTCAAAGTAAGCCACTTGAGAACAGAGCGATCCGCAGCATTCGAAATATACGAGATAATCCACTTGTAATTTGGTATGGACCAAAAGTCTAGAATAATCCACTTGTAGTCTAGCGTAATCTACTTGATATCCACAATAGTTCCTCTATTATTTAGAGCAATCCTAGTAACCCAGATTTATCTACTTGTGATAGAAGTAATCCATGATAGTCTAATTATAGTTCTAAATCATCCACTTGTTCCTTTTCGAAGTTCTCCATATGCAGTTCAAAGTATTCCGCTTGCAATCTAGTGTAAGCTAACTAAAGTGATTCAGTTTAATACATCTTTTCACCAACTAATCCAAAGTAAGCCACTTGAGAACAGAGTGATCCGCAGTATTCTAAATATAGAAGATAATCCACTTGTAATTTGGTATGGTCCAAAAGTCTAGAATATTCCACTTGTAGTCTAGCGTAATCTACTTGATATCTAGAATAGTTCCTATATTATTTAGAGCAATCCTAGTAACCTAGATTTATCTACTTGTGATAGAAGTAACCCATGTTAGTCTAATTATAGTTCTAAATCATCCACTTATTCCTTTTCGAAGTTCTCCATATGCAGTTCAGAGTATTCCACTTGCAATTCCAAATGCATCTTGTTTGAGATGCATTTTTACCAACTAACCCAAAGCAAATACTTTTAAACTTAGCAATTCGCAGTAATCCAAGTAATTCACTTGTAATTTGGTATGATCCAAAAATCTAGTGTAATTCACTTGTAGTCGAGCGCAATTCACTTGTTATCCAGAGTTATACAAATTATATGGAGTTATACAAGCTCTTGCTATTTGGAATATTTCAGTTGTGACTCAAAATCATTCACTTTGACTCATTTGCAAATCAAATGAACCAGAATAATCCATTTGTAATCCAGGATAATACACTTGTTATCCGGAAATGCCCAGCGTTATCTAATTTTATTTAACATATAATTCGAATCTGCTAGCGAATCGGTACTATCCACTCTTCATCTGGATTAGCCCGAGTATATTGATAACATTCATAATAATCCGAAGTTTCAAACTTTTGATTCAGAGCATTCCACTTGTTTTTCAAAATCATTCAGTTGAACTCACTTGCAAATTAAATAAACCACAACAAAGAACTTGTGATCCGAGGCAATACTCTTGTTATCCCTGAAATAACCCAAGGCAATCAAAGTTATTGAAGTCATAATCTGCAGCAACCCAAATATTTCCATGTCATCCAATTGTAATTTAGTGTAAAACTACTTTCAATCAAGGGTAATCCACTCATGATCCAGAGTAATCCACTTGTAGTCCACGGTCCTGAAAGTAATAGAGAGCAATGCACCTATAACCTAGCGTAATAATTTGAAATCCAGAGAATCCAAAGTAATCTACTCGTAGGGCGTATACATAAAGTACAGAGTAATTCATTTGAAATATGAGGTCACCCTGTAGCCATGACAAAAAATTTACAATCCAGCGTAATATCTTTGTATTCCAGTATAATCTTTAGTATTCCACATGCAAGATTTAATTTACCTTGAATGCAAGTAATTTATCTGGTATCGATGTAATGAAGGATAATCCACTAGTAATGCAGGGTCATTTACTTGTGATCCACGATAATCTCCGTGTTATCATCTTCGATAATTTACTTGTGATCTAGGATAACTTACATGGATAACGAAGTATTCCCAATTCAAACTTATTTCCATTTGTTGCAATGCAAGCCATTCGGGCAATCAACTTGTAATCAAAATAATCTGGAGTGATTCTGTATAGCCTGCAGTAATCCACTTAGAACTCAAGTTATGCACTTGTAATCAGGATCATTTTGGATAGATAACTTGTCATTCACATTATTCCACTTGTGAACCAATTGTGGATCAGGACAATCCACGTGTGATCTGAAATTCTACTTCTAATCCAAGTAATATGGATTATTTCAGTGTTTATCGCAGTTATTCTCCAGTAAGTCGTTGTATAGCTAAGCTCCTATATAATAACGAGTAGTACTGAAATATACATGGACTATAGGTATTTCATATAACGCAGGGCCACAAAAGGAAACCAAGTAGACCTCTTCTGAACCTCGTGAAGTCATTTGAAGGCCATCAGAAAATCAGATTCCTTTTGAATCATTCAGCTGGTATATCGACTAGGACTGCGTCTCCAAACTACGTATCATTGTATGTTTCGGGTGTCCTGTCACGATCCTGGTGTCCATGTGACCCTATCACGCCTGGTTCAAGGTCAAACGGACTTCGAATCCCCTCAATTCACGGAAAATAGGTTTTTTGAGGCCAGATTCTGAACAAAACGGAATATTGTACGTCCGGGCATGCTTCAACTTTATTATGGAAATGACCTCTTGAAGTCATTTGAGGGTCATCAGAAAATCAGATTCCTTTTGAATCATTCAGCTGGTATATCGACTAGAACTGGGTCTCCAAACTACGTATCATTGTGTGTTTCGGGTGTCGTGTCACGATCCTGGTGTCCATGTGACCCTATCACGCCTGGTTCAAAGTCAAACGGACTTCGAATCCCCTCAATTCACGGAAAATAGGTTTTTTGAGGCCAGATTCTGAACAAAACGGAATATT
>WSXT02011178.1:3295-14598 GCA_011762715.2 Neuroterus valhalla | reverse complement strand
AGCGGACATATCCAACGTTCTGAAAACGTTTTGAAAACGTTTTTTTTACCAAAATTTACAAACGTTTTAACGTTTCGTAGGAAACGTTTTCAAAACGTTTGCAAAACGTTTTGTGCTATCCGGGAACTATACCCCCATTATTTAATACAATGTTGCATACTCTTTCTTCTTCTCTTTCCGAACACGATAACATTTGTTATATTTACGCTAATTTTTAAGACACACATTCTTCATGCTGGTATCCAACCTGCTCAATATCATCTGCAAATCCTCGGCTGATTTTTCCGTAACGATCTCGTCATCTGCAAACCAATTTCATGCACTTTTACTGTTCAGAAATCAACACCTTCTTAGAAAAGACAGACGTTCTCAGACATTTGTCCATGCATATATTAAACATCCATTATAACATAGCGCATCCTTGCATATCGCCTTGCTCTATATCAAACCAATCACTCAATTCTCCATTTACTCTCGACTCGCTTTGCTGCCCCTATATATTGTGTTTATTGTTTTTTATGATCCTACGATTCAGTCCATACTCTTCTGAAAGTTCCTAAAATTTTGCTCTATCCGAATGGTCTAAAGCATTTCCCAGATCAACCAAAGCACAGAAAACTTTCTTGTCTGCTCTTAAACTTGATTCTGTAAACTGTCTCGAATCAAATATCTGATCCGCACATAATCTTCTTGGCAAAAATCCACATTGGACTCTCTAGATCCTTTCCCTTGTTATTCCAATGGCCTTATTGATAAGTATTTTGGTAAATATTTAGTCTACGTTGTTTACAGTAGGTTGTTTGCTCTATAATTAGTACAGTCACAAAAAACTTTTCCTTTGTAGAGTGGGACAATAATCGCCTTTTTCAAATGATTCGGAACTTGATCGTTCACAGCACACATATCCATAAATTTACTCAAGCACACAAAAAATTATCCTCCACTGGCCTCGAGCATTTCAGCAGTGATACCATCATCTTCTGTATCAGCGTTGTCATGCTGCGTGGTCTCGCTGCTATACAGTTTCATGGAAGAATTACCCATACTGTATTTCACTTCGTCTGAATCCCAGGCAATTTCAGCATAGGCATTCCCAATTCCGACTGCTTCGGCACTACTACGTCGTTTCCGAGTCTCTATAACCTATTTCCTAAAGAATTTCTTCCAAAATCATTCTGCATTTTTGTATTTCCTATTTGTACTGCTGGCTTCTGCAAATAATGGGATTGTATTTGTTGTTGGGAAACGAGAGGTCTTTTCTGGAGTAATTTTTTTCGTGGAATTCGAATCCGGGCTCAGAATATGTCCATTACGTCAGGATTTTCAGATATTTGAGGTTATATACTCGGGAAATGGGGGTTTTCGCTTATTTGAGGTTGTGTACTGGACGTGCCAAATGTTTTTGGTCTTGTTTCAAAACCTCATTTATCAGTACTACTCTTCCCTTTTAAAATAAGCTATTGAACAGTCACCAGCTCTTAGGAATTTGTACCTGGAGGTCTTGATGGTCTATGAATAAAAATTTATAGTTAGAAAATCGACATCGTTATTACCAAGATGAGTGCAAAATGGTATGCTCCAAAGAGTCAAAGTGAAAGCTCATACGGTTGTTCAGATGAATGTCGAAACAGAAAATGGCTGTATCTTTGTGAAAAAAAGATCGCTGGTGACTGTTCAACAGCTAATTTTGAAGGGTAAGAATAGTACTAAATGATTACTAAATGATTATTTTAGTCTTTTATAAAAGACGATGGACATATACTGAGCTCGGATTCGGATTCTACGGAAAAAATTACTCCGGAATAGACCCCTAACTTTTCTACAACAAAACTTAGCAGACCTGTGTAATCATTGTATCTCTTACTAATTCTCTTAGCCTCTCATCCGCTTTATTGAGGACTATCATACTGCATCTTTTGCCTCTGCCTCAAGTATACATGTTTATCATTTTATTAATTTATCTTTAAACCACGTATTTGCGATGGACGAGCCTTTTCCCCAGCATGAGGAATGATGCTCATATTTGGGTTTCCGAAATAACTAGGTACCCTACTCTACCTACGCATTGCATTACAACCCAGCCATTCATATCTTCAAGCAGGATAATCCTTCTCCCAGGATCGCCATTGGCTAGAGCATCATTTATTAAATTCTAGAAGGAATATTTTACATCTGTAAATCCCCACTGTCACTATCGTCATCTTGGTCTTTTTTATGGCACATTTTTTTATCTTCCCTTTCCCTCCAGATCATTTACACCTCTAGAATTCTAAACGCCTAGTCTCCATTCATCACTTGTAACATTTCCGGGGCAACACCTCTAGTCAATGGAAGTCTAATTCCTATCCGAGGCCACATTATTATTCGTATCATTCATTATGTAGAGACTTAACCTAACTACCAACTTGAAGCGAGGAGTTTTTCCGACAGTACAAAATCATATCCAAACTAAGTAGCCAAATCGACATGAGGCGGTGTGTCCATCCATAACGTCAGTCTTATCAAAGATTAGTCATGAAAAGACAAGTAGGAATGTGAATAGTATGAAAACAAAGCTAGAATCAAAGGAGTGATGATTGGTTTGTTATATGAAATAACATGGATAATATTATATAATAAATTCAAGTTTATCTAGTAAACTATTCTAGGAATCAGAGAGCCAATGAAGATCTACTGACTTTGCAAAAAGTGCGCTTTTCCTTTTATAAAGCTGTATCAAATCCTGCATTCATTTGCCAGACAGCTGACGATCCAATTCTTGAAGCCTTCCACTTATCTAGAGAATTGATGGATTCTGCACGTTTTGAAAAAGAATTCTTCCACGCCTACAGAGATCTTGCTCAAGTAAGTTTTTTGAGGAAAAGAAGTAAATAGAGAGTGCTTCCATAAACTACGTTACCGAAGAGTTACTTAGATACCGTCAAGTACGTTCCTTGATGATAAATGGAAGAAAAGTTTGCAAATATTGGAAAAGATGCCCTGCAAATGTATAGTTAAGTGGGAACAAAGAACATCTTCTGTGATAGGATTTAAAAACTGAAATATCGAGAAAATAATGGAAGCAAATAGCTCTCGCAAACTATGCTTATAAGCATAATGTTAAAACAGTGAAAAATGAATTCGTCAGGGTAGTGGGTCAAGGGGTGGGGTAGGATTCACCTTGTTGTCATTCTCGATTATTTGAAAATACATTCTCTCATGTTTTAAATGCATAAGAAACTTTAAATGAATAAAAAATTATTTTTAATTTTAAGAAAAAAACCCTTGTTGTCATTCTCGATTATTTGAAAATGCATTCTCTCATGTTTTAAATGCATAAAAAACTTAAAATGATTAAAAAATTATTTTTAATTATAAGAAAAAAACACAACACGATATAGAATACATAAGTTCGATCCTCCTTATTACTTCTTTTTCATAACTAAGGAGGAAAAACTAAATGGTATATACCTAGTTGTCATTCTCAATTATTTGATATTTATTTTTTTAAAGTTTTAAATGTATAGAAAACTTTAAAAATGTTAAAAAATGATCTTTAATAATGCAAGAAGAAATTGGATTTTTCACATTATTTGAACTTTTTCCGTAGACCCTAACCTATATGCAAACATAAATCTTTCATTTTTTTGACAGAACGCTTCAAAATTTGCGACAGAATTAATCGGATGTACTCGTACAGCTGAAGAGGTAGAATTGATTTTGAAGCAAAGAGCAGGTATGAATTTCTCAACTAGATTCCCATACCCTCGATTAGTACTTGCAATGGACTGCAAACAAAAAACATTCGTCGCACATCCAAATGTACAGCAGGTATTACTTATGAGTAAATTTCCTATAAAAAAAAATAATGATAATAATAATAATTCGTGGAAATTCGTCTATGTTCTTCTATACCAAGGCTCTGTGTTTCAAGAGCATTTTGAGCCTGGAATTCAAACTTGTAGATTTTTATCCAGACCTAGAATTTTCGTACATTCTCGGAAATAAAACCTCTTATAGAAGTTAACACGCTTTAAATTTATATCGAATTGAATATTGACTGAATTGAATCCCATGCCTTTATAACTTAACTCAAGTGATAAGATGGTTTCGACGAACCTTCTTGAAGACCGAACTGCAGGAGACTGATGCCCTTCTCAGTAGCTTTATTTGGGTCTTCCCTCTTCCTGATATACCTCCCTTTACATGACTGCTATTTGGTAGGTCTGAAGCTATGATATAACCTCGGGTGACAGGACTGTCATTTTCATTAACGGACCGCGTGCCCCCGGAAAAGTTTCAGGTGATGAATGGAGACTGGGTGTGTGGAATGCCAGAAGTTAGATGATCTGAAGGAAAAGGAGTTGTGGGATACTATGCGCGTAAGGAAGCTAGATATTGTGTGCGTACCAAAAACAAAGAAAATGCGGAGTAAGATTATTAAGGTCGAGAATAGTCTCGATCTCTGGTCAGGAGTAGACAAGGAATCACACGCTAACCAAGGAATTGGTCTAATGATAAATAAGAGAGCAAAACAGCATGTCAAAATGTATGAGTGTGTTTTTCCTAGATTATTATGGGTTAAAATGAAAGTGGGAATAAGGAGACTGTTCATTGTAGCTTACTATACTCCTGTTGCTGGTGACAGTAAAGAGACAAAAGACAACTTCTAGGACTCGTTGAATGATATACTAGAAACATGTGATTCGAGCGAAAAAATAATATTACTCGGAGACATGAACGGTTGGGTTGGCGTGCAGCGCGAAGGTACTGACAGAGTACTTGGTTATTCCGCACCCGCCAAAAACAAACATTAATGGGGATGACCTAATCAGTTTCTGCTTAGAAGAGAGTTTGTATTTTACAAACACTCATTTCAGTCACAAAATAGTACACATTTATACTTGGTGCAGAGGTAAAAGCCATAGTATGATCGACTTTGTTGTAGCGGACGAAAGGCGAAGAGGGCTTGTAAAAGATACGAGCAGGGCTACAAGAGGTCCTGAACGCGGATCGGATCACTATCTCATAGTTTCAAAAATAAACCTAGGTCAAGGATGGAGGAGAAGAAAATTCATTAAAAAATCGAAACAGACGCGTATCAGGGTAGAGGATTTGCAAAAAGGAGAAGTACAAATAGTATATCGTGAAAAGCTGGATAGATATTTAGGGCATCAAAGAGAACATTGAGAGACAGTATAAGGTAACAACAAAGTATAGGGTGCATAGATAATATACTGCGGAATGGAATTTTCGAGAGTGCTTTGGAATTGCGTGGTACTGCGACTGCAGGAAGAAAGTCTGGTGATGCGTGGTGGAATGACGATATACGCGTGTCGGTCAACGAAGAAAAAGAAGCGTACTTGGGAATATTGAATATCAGAAGTCTTAGCGATAGGAAAAGGACTAGGGTCATAAATGATTATAGGGATAAAAAGACGAAAGCAAATTTACTAGTCAAAGAAAGCAAGGATCAAATCAAGACGGAAGAAGATGCGAAAATGCAAAATGCTTTTGAAGGAAACAAGAAACTATTTTGGAAATGGGTTAAAAAGACTAGGAAAGGAAATACTAGCACTGAGGTGATAGAGGGAAATTGTGGGAGTCGATGGTGGAGAGGGGAATAGAGAAAGGCCTAATCGAGAGGGTAAGGGGGATGTACGAAGAGACGAAGGAAACGTTGAGAGGGGGATGGGGGAGGGGGATACACGATTTTGGAGGGTTTCTGAATGGACAGGGGTGCCTGCTTAGCCCAACGCTTTATTGCGATTTCCATCGCTGAAATGGAGAGAATGCTAGAAGAAAGATGGCAGGAGGGGTTAGAATTTGGTCTCTCGCACTTGCCGATGACAAAGTTTTCCTGCCAAAAAGTAAAAAAGCCTTTAAGAATATGATGAAGAGGTTGAGAAGATTCCTAGATGAGGGGCAGTTGGAGCTAAATGCGGAAAAGGCTGAGATTGTGGTGTTTCGGAGAGGGGATGGAAGAGATAAAGGAGGAAATTGAAAGTGGAAGAGGATCGCGGTGCAGGAGGTGAAAGAATTTGTGTACCTTGTTTGATATTTTGGAGGAAAGGATAAGTGAATGGTCATACAAGGGGGAGAGTTAGGAGAGACAATGTCGTGATGAGGCAGGTGTGAGGATTAGGAAAGAAGTTTTCTCCATATGACTTTGAGCAAGTATGAAGAAAAATTCTTGGAAGAGAGGGAAAGTAGGTTAGTGAGGGAGTGTTGGTGGGAGAAGGAGAACAGGAGAGGGATTGTAAAGATGGAAGGTGAGAGAGAAAGGTATTTTCGGAAAAATGGTCTACATGAGGATGAAGTGAGGAAAATTTACGAGGAAAGAAGAAAGGTGTATGAGATTGTTACGATGAACAGCATGGAGAGAGTGAACTTAGAAGGAGAGGATAAGAGGGTCAAGGTATAATGAGCAATATGGTCTGATTATGCCAACAGGCAGAGCACGATATTTGTGTGAGAAAGAAGAGAAAGGAAGTCAGGAGATAATAGCAAATTTGAGATGTAGAAGAGTGGGGGGCTTCAATAGGTTCTGACTTCCTGAGGAAAAGAGAATGTGTGAATTGTGTAGGAAAGGGTATGCAAAGGTGGAACACTGGTTGGAAGAATGCAAGGAGGTGGAAAGGAGTGGAAGAAGCATGGAGGTAATACTGCATAAAAGAGGAGAAAAAAGGGCGATTGCATATGTGAAGGGGGTACCGGGGAAGATAGAGAAGAAGAGAAGGAAGGAGGAGGAAAGGAGATATATGTGTAAGGAGGAGAGGAAGTAGATGTACGATCAATGTAAATAATGTAAATAGTAGATAAGGAAGAGTAGATAAGAAATAGGTACGAACATTGTATAAGTGTGGAAGGATGTTGGAGATGAGTACTTTATGCAAAAAAAAAAATCGTAAAACATGGTGAAATGGTATTGGAGTCGGTCAACTATAGAGACTTTATGAGGGATTTTTCCAAGCAGCTATATGAAGGTTAAGCCACGAAGCATAAGAACAGTCACACAGACAACGCTACGCTAGACATTTCTGATGGGAGTCGCGGAAGCAGAATCGGTATCGACGACATTATTTCCTTTATTAAAAAACTGAAGATTGGTAGGACTGCCCGTGTAGATAGTTTCACCTCTAAAATGCTCAGTTTCGGTGGCGGGTATTGGTTTGTGTGCCTGTGTAAGTTTATGAATGTGTGCTGTGAACAGCGAAATTCCGAATGATTGGAGAAAGGCGATTGTTGTCCTGATCTACAAAGGAAAGAGTGGTCATGGCAAATGTAACGCTTAAGAGCGATTCGCTCACTAAGTACTGTGGGCAAAATATTTACCAAGATATTTACTAATGAAGTCATGGCAGTAACAAAGGAAAGGATCTGGGAAGATTTGTCTCTTGGTAGAAAACTAATCTTCTTGGTTGAAAATACATTTTTTCGGATTGAAAATTAAACCATTGTGTTCGAAATTCATCGTACTGTCCTGAGGAGGTATCAATTAAACATTTTTTACAGAAGAAACTGTTTTTTTCCCTTCACACAAGAAACTAAACGCGTGCGAAGCGCGCGATTGACGATGCGAGTAATAATAACTAATAATATATACTGTAAAATAAATTTGATGCTTGTTACAGGTGATTGAGAACAAGTGGATTGGCGACTGGTACAAATGGAAAATGAAATCATCGATTGCAAAAGTTTTTCTGGTCATACCTCGGATTTTCATGTTACCAATTATTGCAGTGATAGTTTTTGTTGCTCCCAAATCGAATATGGCAAAACACTGGGAAATTCCAGCAAACAAATTCCTTTCCAATTTTGCCAGTTATGCAGTATTTCTTTTTGTCGTTTTTCAACATTCTAATCGAGATAGAAAAGAACAATTGCGAGGTCCACCAAATACTGGTATGTGTTCATGTATGCGTTTTCATATATGTTTTGTATGTTCAAGAACTGTGTATAGTGTACAATACGAAATCTATTTTAATTAATTGAAGGTAATTATTAACTGTTGGAAATGCCACTTGATACTTAATATGATACAATAGATACCTGATACAAATTTCTGGAATCTTTCAAACTTCTATCATCCTCATTCCAAATTGCAATTTTCTATTAATTCATGATGCCCAGAAAAGAAAATTATTCAGCTTTAGAACCTTAAATAAGGACATATTTTTTTTATGTTTCTCAAATTTTCAATCCTTTATCAATTGCTGGAATGAAATATCAGACATTCATTGATCGAAAAACGTCTAAATAAACATTTTTCAAATATATGACACTGTGACGACTACAAAGCCTCTCCTATGAGAAGGAGAAATGCTTTTGAAATGCTTATATTCTGTTGAAAACGGAAATTGGAAATTGATGTAATTTGTGAATAATTCGTAGTTTTTCATGAAAAATGAATATTGTTAGTGAAAAAATTGTGTTATCTGTGTAAAATATAACTATTTGGTCGAACTCTTTTGTTGAAAATTAATTTTTTCCCCTAAATATTCATCATTTTGGTTAAAACTTTATCTCTTTTTAGTATAAAGGTATAATCATCTTGGTTCAAATTCGTATTTTTGTTTATGAATTCGTCTGGTTGATTGGAAACAAATATGTTTTGGTTGAGAATTACACTATTTTGACGAAAATTCGTCTCTTTCTCATTTCAACTGTTTTTATTTAAAAATGAATCGTCATCGACAGAAATATGAACTATTACATGTTTCATTAAATTTTTAGGTTATATCAAATTATAGCGAAAAAATATTTTTGTCTTCAAAATTCAACAATTCTGTTTAAAATTCATCTTTCTTTTGGAGATTAATCTTCCTAATAGGAAATTTTTTTTTATTCATCTATTTGATTTTTATATTATTATATTTTCAAGACATTCATCTTTTTTATTGAGGATTCATCTATTTTCAACTGGTTGGAAATACTTTTGTCTCTTCAAAAAGTGATTATGAAATTGAAAATTTATCTATACTATTTTTGCTTGAAAAATGATGTTTTTTTTAGATGATAATTTCATAATTTTGTTGTAAGATTAATTGCTTCCTCGAAAATTAGTCTATTTTGTTAACGTTATATTTTATGATTGGAAATGCAGCTGCTTGGTTGAAAAAATTTATCTTTCCTGGTTAAAGATGAGCTTTTTTATAGTGATGCGACTATTTATTTTTGGGTTAAAAATTGATCTTATTGGTTCGAAAACTTGACTATTTGGTTGTAAATGTATCTTTTGTTTATTGAATAATCAACTATTGGGTAGGAAATCCAATTATTATGCTGGAAAGTTTGAACTATATTATTAGAGTAATATCTTTTCGGTAGGAAATGCAACTTTTTTGTTGAATATTTGTCCTTTCGGAACTTTTCGGTTTCGAAATAAACCTTTCTTCTGAAAAACTTGTCGTTCTGGATTCAATATTCATTTTTCTTCGTTGAAAATGAACTTTCTTGTTGGAAATTCAACTATTTGGTTTTTATATTATTATATTTTTGTTATATTTTTAAAAAATTCATCTTTTTGCTGAAGATTCATCTATTTCAACTGGTTGAAAGTACTTTTTTCTCTTCAAAAAGTGATTATGGATTTGGAAATTTATCTATACTATTTTTGCTTTAAAAGTTATTCTTTCTTGATTGAAATTTCATGATTTTGTCCGAAAATTCCTTTTTCCATTGTAACATCTTATTTTTATAGAAAATCAATCTTTTTGGTTAAACATTCGAGACGCCCTTTTATGATCGGTGCGCTCATTTGTCCTTGGAGATTGAAAATTTAGTCATTTTGTTGAAAGGTTAACTGCTTTGTTAAAAATTAAACTAATTTATAAACGTTACATTTTTCGATTGAAAATTGAACTGTTTCGTTGAAAGTTTGTCCTTTTGTATCAAAAATTTATCTTTCCTGGTTGGAGATGAACTTTTTTATGAGGATGCGGCTACATTTGGGTTAAAAATCGATCTTATTTGTTCGGAAACTTGACTACTTGGTTGTAAATTTATCTTTTGTATACTGAATAATCAACTATTGGGTAGGAAATTTAAGTTTTATGTTGAGTATTTGTCCTGTCGGAATAAAAATTAAACTTGTCAATTCAAAAGATAACCTTTCTTCTAAACAATTGTCGTTCTGGATATGAGATTCATTTTTTTTTGGTTAAAAATGAACTTTCTTGTTGGAAATCCAACTACATATTTGGTTTTTATATTGTTATATTTTTGTTATATTTTTAGGAAATTCATCTTTTTTGTTGAAGATTCATCTATTTTTAACCGGTTGGCAATAAATTTTTTAATTCCAAAAAGTGTTTTTTGAAATTAAAAATTTATCTATACCATTTTTGCTTCAAAAATCATGTTTTCTGGATGAAAATTCCATCGTTTTGTCCAAAATTTCTATTTTTTGTTGGAATACCTTCTTTTGGTAGCAAATCAATCTCCTTGGTTAAGGGGGTGTTCTTCCGAACGGGCCGCTTTTCGGAGCGTTTTTTGGAATTTTATTGTAAGGAAAGTATTCATTAGTTTTTGATGCGTTTTTTTTAAGTTTTATTGGTCCTTAGACTACAAAATGCAGTAAACATTTCTTCGAAAAAATTTTTCTTCTGGCCGCAGCATCGTTTTCCGTGAAGGCCTTCCATGAGGAGGTGCGCTATGGGTTCGCACCATTTTCTAAAAATGGCTGATCTGACATATAAACGGAAAATTCTTTCTTAATCTGTAAGGATGTCGCTGTGTTTGTGGGAGGGCTTTTCTTTTCTTTTTTTTGAAAATTTTTAAAATGGCGGGCTATTGAAGAAACTGTCGGTTTTTTAACCCTGTTTCTTCATTTTCAAAAATTTGTAACAAATCTATCTCTCAAAAAATGGAAAAAAGCCGTCCTACAAAGATAGGGAATACGTTTCTGCGCATTTTCAAAAAAAGAAAAATGAAAATCCGTCCACTGACGCCTGAGAAATTGTGCGAACCAGTTTTGAAAGAGTAGTTTTGAGAAAAACGCATTTGAAGTTTTATATGAGAAAAAGCGACGAATTGAGTTACTTTCTTGACGTATTTGATAACGTATTTTTAAAAGTAGTTCTACATCTTTAAATCCTAGCATATTTATGTTTTAAAGGTCGCTCTACAAGATTCCGTGGTCAAAATAATTGTTACATAATTGTTAAAACGGAAAATTTTTTCTTAATCTGTAAGGATGTCGCTGTGTTTGTGGGAGGGCTTTTCTTTTCTTTTTTTTGAAAATTGTTAAAATGGCGGGCTATTGAAGAAACTGTCGGTTTTTTAACCCTGTTTCTTCATTTTCAAAAATTTGTAACAAATCT
>WSXT02011167.1:0-14598 GCA_011762715.2 Neuroterus valhalla | reverse complement strand
ACATTGTAAACTGAATTAAGCACGTATGAAGCCGAGCGCGAAGCGCGAGATCCGAATAACGCGCGCCGTAGGCGCGCCCAAACTTGCGAGCGAAGCGAGCCGCGCGCGCAGCGCGCTATTAGAATGTGCTCACGCAGCGGGCAGATTTTTTTAATCTTCATTTATTTACAGATCGAATGAACCTTCACTGGACTATGCTGAGAATGATGGGAGGAGAGATTTTTCTAGGGAGCGGTGGTGTCCTCCACCGGGCCTTACTCTTTATGTTGAAACTTGGATGGAAATCTCGTTTTCGGTTACCCATAATAATCGTCGTTACTTTCATCGTGATGGACATCAGGATGCATTTGGAAATAGACGTTGAAGTCTAACTGGAGTCTAAAACATGCAAGCATAAAAAATTCTCTTGTTGGACTCAACGCTTATGTTTTATCATTGTCACTTATACTTTTGTATTAAAATTGCTTAGATTCATAAGATAGCTTTAGTTGTAGTTAAAAGGGGAACTTGTTGTTAAATTTGAAAATTTAATATCAATTTCATATATTCGAATAAGGCGAAACAAATTAATATATATTCTAAGACTCTTGAGAAACTTTATAGAAGGTTATTGTTCATGGTAAATTTAGATTTTTTGAATAAATTTTATTTTATGGTTGTTTAATGAATAGTTTTCCTTCCGGAAATCTTCTTCTAAGGCTTCAATCGGGGAAAAATTGGATTAAAATGAAGAGGGTATGAGGTAAAGTCGGATCCTCTATCAATAATTGTGTATTTTCTATTTTATTACAATAATACGGTTATACAAGTTTGTAAACATTAAGGCAACGGTAAGCTGACATATCGTAGAGATCCACGATATTTCCATAAATATACATTCTGTCATTTAGAAAATATAGCTGCCTTATTTCATTCAATTGACGAACTCATATTTTATTACCGAATACAAATATTAATTCATCAAGAAGCTGGATTTAAACAACTCAAATTCATTCACATGGAAGCGGGCGTACAAAAATTATAAATATATTGCAAATCAGAACAAATTACCTTACAGATTGCACGATCGACTTTTGAAATTTTCTGTTCTTTGAAAAGAGAGTATTTTTAATTAATAATTCCAGTACCTTTCCAATAAAATTGATTTGAAGTCTTTTCATCCCTTATAAAGAATAATTTAGACAAAGATCAGTCAGATTGATGTTTCATTCAATTCTTCCGTAGCTCTTTTATCGTAATTGAATACATTTGGTAATAAAAAGTCTTGAGAAAATAGATCGGTAAGTACTAAGCTGGTAAATCGATGTGATACATTTCTTAGAGAAAAATCTGATCTTAGAACCTTTAATGTAAAAAAAACTGGTCAAGCTACTCAGAGAATCGTTGATCGATGTGGAAATGTATCACGAGAGCAGAAGACTTCCTAAACTAATGTAAACCATTTACATGTAGCGTAAAATAATGTAAGAAACTCTTAAGCTGTAGAACTTAATGCTGCCTCACCTAAACTGAACACTTACTTGTACAATGCCTATTTTGTTTTCTCTATTCGATACTAAATAAAAATCGCGGAATCGTAATTCAAATCACCGAAAAAAACCTGGGAACCATATAACTGAACAATCTGATTTGCCTCGTTTTTAAATGTATTCGCGGATTCTGCCTTATATTTACAAGGGAATTTTCTCTTTACACGAAAAAAAAACACCAATTTTTTTTAGAAGAACGACAAATTTATTCAGGGCAGATTCGCCGGATTGCGGAAATTCGAATCACGAGTCCTTACCAATAAAATAACATATCTATAATAATTTTAGCAAGGCGAAAATCCTTGCTCATACTTTCTTCTCGCACAGCCTCACACAGTGTAGCCATTCACAAATTCCATCAAATACTCTTACACATTACATTAAATATCTTAGGTAACGTGCGTTTTATTTCGTATTTTTGAATTCAAATTTGATTAAAAAGAAAATTCGCAAAAAAGAGAATTTCCTTCTTTGACAAACTTTCTTACAATCGTGTACAAAGCGGAAGTCTTAACATGATTTCTTATCGAGCAAATGAGTAACTTTTCTGTTAAGGGGACAGTTTTATATGCCTGGATGCGATTTCTGAAATATAAATCGCTAACATGTCATGTTAGCGATTACATCAAACACTGATTCGACTATCTCAAGCATACAAAAATAAATTATAATATAATAATAATTTTATATATTTAGACTTATAGTGCGGTGAATACTATGTGATATTTGTATCTATTCTTCTAGATTTGACAAGAATTTCCAATTTTTTAAATTCCTTACTTCAAATGTTTAAAATTTGTTTATATTGAGACAAAAAACTATTGTAAAATCCTGGAGACTGAAAGCCTCAACTACAAGGCTAAAAGGTCTTCAACAGCTGGGACATAAAACAGTGATAGATCACTAATCGTAGTTCACAGAGATAAATTAGCACAGTTTTATTCAAACATTCGTCATTAGTTTTCGCCGAGGGGTTACTAACCACATTGAATTTGAACATACCACCAAATTCAAAACATTCGAAAAAATACAAAGAACTAATTAAATTCAAGTAAATTAAAAAAATGCAAAAAATTACTTAAAATTCAATTGAATTCAGAAGAATCCAATGGAATTTGGAAGCATTCCGAGGAATTAAAGTGAGTATTTATTTAGTTGATAATAAAAACTTATTAAATCAGTTCGCGACTTTTCTGTATCAATTAGACATCTGAGGAGTTGAAAGAATTCCAGAAAATACATACAATTGGGGTGATATCAAATAATTTGAAGAAGATTGAGAAACATAGATGTAAATTCAGCAGTGATTACCCTCTCAGTTTTTGCAACAACATATAAATACCGCACTGAATGGTAGCGAAGCCTTGCGTTATAAATTGTTACTCGCAAATTTGTTTATCTTTCCAGGTTATCGTCAGAAATTGAACTTAACAACATCCTCAATTAAACAATATCAGGTATGATTAGCTCATGACCTAATTTTTAAAAACTTCACGCATTCCGTTCCGCAAATTACGAGCGCTCATATTTTTATCGGCAACTGTAAGTTTATAAGAACGTACATTTTTTTGGAGGTCAATTCTTCGTTCCCGATTGACAAACTAGGAGATAACAAGCGATAAGAATTGCCGACAAAAGCTGAGAGGAAATTAAAAATTCAAGGGTTCAACGATTGATCTCGATATCCGGTATTAAATTTTTATCAAATATAAGTTGGTAATTCAAGACTGATTGTTAACCAGAATGAAAGAAAGTTCTACCTCTTCTGCTTTTAGTAGTTGAATAAGTGACCTGAGAAATGCTGTATAAAAATAATGGCACACCCAGAAGAGTGACGAAGGCTGTCTGCTTACTCAGTAACAGTTGAATGCACTTAGGATAAACCGAATACTACTTAGACCACATTTTCATGTATGTATGCTTGCGTATATTTTGTAATAGAGCTCATTCATAAAGTACTAGTACATCCATGAATGCATTGATTGATTCAAGATACAGATTCGCAAGAAAGTTCTAACGACGCCTTTAAAGGCCACGATAAATTTTCTGCTTCTTATATTTCTTCTCATCACTGCAATTATCTGCACTTAGAAAACGGAGGGAAGGACACTTTGTTCCTGAAGTTTCTACAATTTTTGAATGCAAGATACTGCGAAACTCCCTCCAAAATTCAAAGCCGCCTATCATTATACTGAATTTACAATATCTTTCTTGCAAGTCTCTTGCCTGGCGTATTATCGCAAGAGATTCAAGTGAGACAAAAATAAATCCTCTAGTTTCATTTTAAATAAAATCTGCAAAATAAACACACATAACAGAGGATGTAAAGAAGGTTCTAAGTAGTATTGCGATGAAGGCACAGTATGAAGTAATGAAAGTAAACATACAAACCATGCTTTACTATCGATTCTGGATGACAGAACTTAGACGCCAAATAAATTATATGAGGTCGCTGAAAAGAGTCAAACCTATTTAAAATCGCTAACGTAATCGCACGCTCTAGACTCTATTACCTGTATACAAAATCGAAATATGAGATTAAAAGTTCTAGAATATATATCAATTTAAATTTTTTTAAATATCGGTAAAGTAAAAGCTAATACCGCGTAAACTATACATGGACGCAATACGACGGGTAGTCGTATCGTATTCTTTTATTTACAACGCGATCTTTTCGAAGTCTAAAGAAGTATCACCTATACGAAAAATATATGGTGCCTCTCAAAATCGATTAGTCGCACGCGATTGATGGAAAAAAACCTGCCGCAGGTACATATTCTTCATTAATCCACCGCTAGTAGCTGCATGCTTTGGCTGAAGCAATTTATCTGGAAATCAGAAATTGAATTTATATCAAGTTGATAAACGAAATTTGATGGTGAATAGCTTCGACTGTTAGGATATGGGAAAAGGGTAGTCAAAGTAACTTTTGAAAAACTACTCTTTCTATTTCCGAAATTAAAAGTTTAAAGCTATATTATTACTATAAACATACCTTCAAACTCGCTAATTTATTATATCGATTGACTTCAAATAATTGTTCAATTTGACACCTTATAATTTTGGAATTATACTTCAGACGGATTCTAAATTAGAGCACTTTCACATTAGAAGATATGGCAGTTTCAATTTGGAAATTATTTTTAAAATTATAGATGCTAAAAAATTGTGGACAACTTTTTTCAGATACGATTGTTAAAAGGGAACAACAGTTAACAATTAGAAATGAAAAAAAATTTTTGAGGAAGTTACAAGTTTTTTTAATTGTAAATAAAATATATTTTTTCGTTTTGAATTTGTAAAGAGTTATACGAGCCAATATGAAATTTCTAATTAAGTTCGGATTGAAGCACCATTTTATTATTTTGCTCTTATGACTCTGTTTTGCTTCACTTTTAAAACGTGGAATCGTTTGAAAAACAACAACATTCATGATTCTGAACGTTTTAAAAAAGTACCTTTTAAAGGGATACCTATTTTTTTTTAACAAAATGAAGATGTGTTTATTTAATTCAAACTAATGAAGAAAAGAGCCTAGCCAGATAAGCATATAAAATCTGCCCCCATGTATTATGCCCGAATTGCTCTCATATAGGTACGTACTTCGCATTTATGTGAAGTAAAATTTCCTTTCATGATACCCATAAAATCCCATCTTTTAGATGTTACGTAGGGGGAAAGGAAAGCAAAGAAAGTAGTTTTCTCGTGAATGTCTTGAAGACAAATCAACTTAACAAAATATATGTTGCGCAAACCATTGAAAAAAACTCTTGAGTAAAACTGAAAAAATTCTTGACCCTGTTCTTTTAAATAGTTCTATTAGTATCTACAACATATATTTTATCCAGAATTATTGGAGGAAATAGTTCTTTAAATGGAAGCGAACCTGTGAAAGAAATTTAGACTCGATACGTGCGGGGGTGGATTTTGTATGCTCATCCGGCTAGGCCCAAAAAAATCTGACTTTAAAAATTAATGTGCAATTGACAAAATTTGAAGGAAAAAATGCGTTTTGTACATTTCAATATAATTGTATTATATTGTATTGCCCTAATAATTAAGAAGCTACTTTCCTTGCTATTCATTAAATTTCAATCTTTTAAAATTCTATTTGATACTATAAAATTTGAAAATAAAGAAGTTTATTCATAAAATGTTGATTTGGATATATTTTCTAGCAACACATATATTCAAATTACAACAAAGTTTCACGATTATTGGCGCTGCCTTGATCAAGACTTTTTTACCTCAACTTGTTTTATTTTTTTTGTTTAATATATCATTTTTTCTTATTATACACTATCTACAAAAACCTGACTTCGTAAAAATTTGATATAGCTTGGTTTTGGTCGGCTCAAATGATTTGATCATCCCAAGTAATCATTACAACAACTGAAATTATTAATAAAATTTGATTGGAAAGACCAGGGATACAAGTGCAAAAATTAAAAAAAAAACCTCCTACTTGCAAACCGACTCATGATTTGAAAACCGAATTGAAAAATACTTGAATTTGGAATTATTCTTCTCTAAATGTTCCTAATTTCTTACATTCCAAGGTGTTTAACTTGGGATTGTTTTGAATATTTTACAATTGAGAGTATTTTTGAATTTTGGATCCATCGAAACTAGAATTTCACAGAAACAAAAATGAATAACTCATTCTTATTAGAAATTTATTAAATTGAAGGTAAGAATCTTCCTTCAAGATAGAAATTTTCTTTACTACAAGTTAAATGAGCTGCCGGATCGAAGAAGGGCACATAAACTTATTTCGCTGGGAGTGGGGAGGCCCGCGAACGTCGCTCAAACCCGAGCGGCTAAAGGCCTCCCCACTCTCAGCGAAATGAGTTTATGTGCCCTTCTTCGATCCGGCAGCTCAAATGTGCTCAATTTTGACCGCCTTTAAAAGTCGGATGTTTTTTCAATTCGATCCAATCCTAAAACGGAAACAATTTTGAACACTGTCGCTTAAAATCCTTTGTTTAGAATACTTTCGACATAGCAGGATGAAAAGTGACATTCAAATCTTGCAAATTTGGAGGTAAATCAAGTTGAAAAGCATTCGAAATTCAAAACTGACTGCATGAAATTTATAATTAAAATTTTTTTCGGGTAATAAAATTTATTGAATATTCTAGCTAGAAAGTAATATAATAATTGTGTTTCTTTCCGAACATGTGTCTAAAAATTCAATAATAGTTTTACAACATTTCTGGGGCTTTCCATTTCAACCGTCTAAATTTGAAGGTATAATAATGGGAATACCTACATAAAATCTTTTATAATTTTCAAGTGAAAAACAAAATTTCTCAACAGTGATAACATTGAAAGTTGTCGGTTATTTCTTACCTATCTGGGTTGAAACGCAGCACTGTTTACAAATTTGTGAATGTAAAGCACGAAACGACTAGAAGCAATGTTGGCAAGAACATAATTGGTTGTGTCGCTGAAGCTGCATTTGGCCCTAAAAAAAAATTACTATTGCACTTTTGGAAACTATTTCTGGAAATTTCTTCTTCCAAAAAGGTGACACTTATATATTATAGACTCGAGGTCGAGTAGTTACTTTCATACAAAAATATGAAATGATGCAGAGCATAATCTTCAGAAATTTCAACACTGCCTGTACGACGAGTGGCCAGTTAAAAAAAAATTCATTGGAAATCGAATTCTGAAAGAGGGCGAAGTTTGGTTATATATTTCACACTAAATATATGAACTTAAATAAATATATTATATTTAGTTTTATTATTGATCAATTACTATTCAAATAAAAAATGCAAAAACTAAAAAAAAACAGTCTGATAAAACAGTGTTATATCAGACCCTAATAATACAAAACGTTCCTGGAACGTGGTTAATCTCCACCCTTGGAAACGTTATACTGGAACTTTTCGGACTTATCGTTTTTTTATTTCAACAACAAATATACCGCGTAAACCACAACAGACTGTTAAGAATAATTTTCATTATCGAATTTGAGTACCACGCATACTTGACCAGCATACAATATAATAAAAATAACAATCCCAGTAAGACATTCCTAAAAAGTTCCAGTTAATCATTCCTGGAACATTACCCACGTTCCCAGAACGTTTCGTGCTATGAGGATAGAAAAAGCTAATTAACTTTTCTTACAACAAATTTTACAACATTAATGAAATTGTTAATGAGTTATTGACTTACCAAATCCTGCAATTTGCACATTGTATTCTGAAACAAATAAGAAATCATTTGATTTGTAGTAAGTTTCTCCTGATTCCGAAGTTGAGTGTTAAGTTGCATTATTTAAAAACCATAATAATTTTTTTTCACTCAACGAATATTGCGAGTAAAACATGTTTACACTCATTTATTTAGAAAGCAGAGTTTACGATCCGTTGAATTATATATTTTATCAAAAAGTTCAGAAATAACAGAGCTACGAATAAATTTGAGACTCACGTCCTTCAATCCTATGTTCCATGGAATATGGTGACCATCCAAAGTCATTTTTCGATTTAAGTTGGATATCGTAGGTATGAGGCTCTAAGTTTTGAATGGCAAATCTAGCGACATATTTGTTCCCACCCTCCAGAGAACCGCTCGCTTTGGCATTTTGCCAATCTTCGGTTTCAGTTGTACGATACCTCACCTGTAAAAAATATTTTTTTTAAGACGTCCTATCCAAACTACATTCGCAAAATAAAAATTCAAAGAGTTGCAAAGAACAATAGATCTGTACTTAAAATTGACGTAACATTGGAATATTCCATACCTCGTATTCACTGATGGGTGAGTAACTTTCAACTTCCCAACTAAGAACGATTTGCCTGTCGTTGTCCGTAAAGCGACCTCCGATGAATTTAGCTACGGCAGGAGCACCTAAAATTGTAAAGTATATTTTAATTTGAATGAAATTTCATAATAAAACTTAAGAGTATATAGATATAGATATTTAGGTCTTCTTGATTTTTATAGATCTGAGTTCAAGATTATCACAATACATTTTCATGAAGTTGTAACTGGGTTCGGAAAGTCGTAAAATGACCGGAAATCTTTTTAGATCGTGAAATAATCAGGAAAATGGCAGCACAGAGAGTTTTCTCAATACTTAGTTGAAGAACTGATTCAATTGCTTCGATGCCACTTCATCTCAGATTAAATTATCAAGAGAATTAAAATCTGTAGAGCAAATTCTATTCCGAACGATTTTTTGAAGATGTTTCTCAACTTTCAAATGAACGATTTTGAAAAATTTGTTTCTTTTGAATTAAAAATATTCTTAATTTTCGGTTTCTTCAGAAATATAATAGTTTGCGTAAATTTTTTTCAAATCTAAAATAATCGTGAGAATGAAATAAAGATAGAATCATTTTAAATTAGAGACGTATTATTTTAAGGCATTCAGGATTGAATAATAATTTTTAATTTTGGCATTAAACGTTCAGGAACTTTAGATTAGAATAAATATTTTGAAAGTGGTTTCATTTCCAAAAAACGTTTGAATAAGTACAACTTTAAATTAGAAGCGCGTAAACTGAATCGTTTCGTTCAAAATTCTATCCACGGAAAATTAAAAAATTATTTGATTTCAAAAGCTTGTAAAATTTAACAATTGTTAAATTTAACTCGAAAGAGATAATATTTCAGTTTAGAATTTTCGAACTGAAATTATCCAAGTCTCAAGATATGAAACTAAAATTTCAATTTTTATGGCTTATATTCTGAAAGTGTTTAATATTACATACTTCTTGTCAAAAATTGTCCTATTTTGAAGGTTTGAATACGAAATTGTTTGCTTCTGAATTCTTCACATAGACTAAGATTAATTTTTGAGAATATCTTGCTTGAAATCGTTACAGGTTTTCTGTATTAGAACTGTTGCCTTCAAGATGATTTAATTATGAAGTTCTGAATACGAAACTAGATGATCTTAGTAATTATTTTGATCGACTGTGGACAGACCTATTTGCATACTGCGAATCAAAATATTAGGACATCGACTTTTCAACAAATGATTAATTTAGAGCCGAAAGGTTAAAATTTTGTTAAGTCAAGTGTAGACCTTCGTGAAATTCACATGAAGTCACTTGAAGGCAGTGAACGCTCGATCGGTTAAGTTGTTAAATCCTCCCACTGAGCAAACTTTTCTTTCGACTTAACAATCAACAGAAGATGGAAAAATAAGGGTATAGGGGAATGGCAACAACCCCTGAAATTAAACAATCGAAGCGCTGGAAATAAAATGGACTGTTCGAAAGCTATCCAATTTACACCGAAATAATTATGATGTTTGTTCAGTCAAAACTTTATAGGTTGAGTATCCAAGATTCAATCTGATTTGCATTAAGCAAGCTTTGAAGGAAAAAAAGGAATTCAGACTATCGAGGGATTCGACATTTCTATTGAAAATGTTGCAATGAGAAAGTTTCAAAATGTGTTCAGCAGTAAACTTTTATTTTTCTGCTTGTTATATAAATTGAAGTTCGTTCCTCTACCTGATAGTTCCATTTCCTTTGAGTGATATCCAATCTCATTCCTTGCTGAGCAACGGTATTTTGCGAAATCACTTTTCTGTATATTATTCAAAGTGAGATTGTAAATTTGAGTTTCATTCGATATACTTTCACTCGGAGACACAGTGCGAATATCGACCTTTTCACTTCCTCTCAATCTGGACCAAATAATTTCAGATGAAGGATTAGCATGGACAACGCAACTTAAACTGGCCGATTGATGCACACCACCGTGAACATAGTCACTCACGACCTCTACTTCTGGAGCATCTGAAATGAATTTAATTTATTAATTCTAAATCAATTTTATTCACGTACGTCAATGGATAAGAGTTATGGAAATTGAAAAAGGTACTCACATTTCACTGTAACCGTGACAGCAGTGTGCAAAGGAAGTTTACCACTTCCAAAATCTGCTAAACACTGGTAGGGACCACCATGATGTCTGTTGGCATTTTTAATGTGTATTTCGGCTGCGTGATTATTGTCTCTCATTGTTGCGGGTAAATTGCGACCCTAGGAATTAAAAATTAAATTAAATTTATTAGTGCAAGAAGGCACATTTTGACAAGTTAAAATTAGTTTCCCTAAATACCCCCGGGGGCCCCGGTAATATATACTCACTTTGTGACTCCAAATAATTGACAGAGGTTCCTCATCAGAAGGAACACTACAAGTTAGAATTATGTTATCTTTTTCAGTGAGATGGACTGAAGGGCCAGGAGTTATTTTGATTTTCGGAGGCTGATTGTTCACTATAACTTTGTATTCGATTTGAGGGTTATTAATGTTCTGGTTCACATTGAGAATGCAAACGTACGTCCCAGAATCTTTTTCCTTCGCATTTCTAATCACGAGTGTGTTATTATCGTCCCTGCTTATCCTGTCAGTATCAGGATTATCGACCGAAAATTCTCCCAAAAAGATGATTGTTTGTCCTATTTTCCAAGAAATTACTACATCATCTGAAAAAAGAATTTATTGTCAATTATTATTTCAATATTTTCAAATTCTAATCCTCATACATTTCAAAAGATGAATTAGATCATACTATCAATAAAGGTGAAATCATTAAAAATTTTGAGCATGGCAAACATGAAATTTAACTATTTTTAGGGTCGATATTGCCCGTAAATGAATATTTAATTTTCAAAGTATTCAACATGTATCAATTTTGAAAACAGTAATATATCTTCAAAAGTATCTTCAATTGACAAATAAAGGAGGCTTCAAGGCTTCAAATTTAGCTTTGAATTTGCGGCGTGGAAATTTAAGAGTTAAGAAATAACATTTTACCGGGAAACGACACCATAATATAAATGCTTAATGTTGATTGGACGTAAATTGCACGTCTTCGATGATTTGTTTTCCGGTAAGTGACTATAACTAATCTTAAATTATCATCATTATTAGCTATTAAAACCATTTTGTTCTACCTGAAATTATTGAAAAGTTAGTATTTTCTGGGATAAATGACATAGCTAATCGATGTTACAGACAAGTAGAAATGATAGGAGTTCACAGAATTGAGCAGATTTTTACTATACTCGAATAGAAGCGTTTACCTAGAGATTTACCCGGTTTACCGCGACTAGCCCACAATCTTATTCCAAATTATTGACAAAAATTATTTATATATATATGTCTTATGTATAACATTTCATCACTGTAAATCATATGCTATATTATTCTTGAGTAAAATCCAAAAATGTTGTATTTTTTGGCGTATCTCATGCCGTTTACAAGAAACATTATGAGAAAAACTTCAGATATTTGAACATTTTGATCAAATTTGAATTATACTTTACTTGAATAAACGTGTTAAGACTAATGCTAATCATATGCATGCCGATTCCCATAGGCAGCCATGTTTGTTTTGATACAGCAGCGCCTCTTCGCCCGCGGTGGATGTTTTCTTTGCCATATTGGCAAAGAATATTTTACGTCATTTGTTGCGTGTAATACATATAATAAATATGGTGAAACTTCACCCGAACGTTTTCTCCGTGTGGCGAAGACACAGAAAATTAATTTGCGTTTTAGAGTTTCTCCATGTTCTGGATCAATTAGTACATCTTAATTCCGAATGATTATTTATTGTTCAATCAATTTCACAACGTCTTCAACCAACAATATTTCTACTAACATTGATCAATTGGTTCATTGATCCCAGAAAATACTAACTTTTACAGTGAGTTGAAGGGAAAAAACGATTATTAAACAAACATACAGAGTTTGAAAAAATGAATATTATTTGAATAGCGTGAATTCGTGAAATTTAGGTAGGACTAATACTTTGCATTAAGAAGGACATTTTCCAGATACCATAGATAGGGGATAAGGTGAGGTCAAGAGAAGAAATTATTAAGGGAAACATATTTCAAAATAAATTCTGAAGAAATGAACATAATTCAATGCATAAAAAGTTGGCTGCTAGGAAGTGGATCTTTAATCTTGTGGGCATTTTCAATCTATCATTCAGTTAAGCATTTTATTAAATAACTTTACCTGCATTGACCGTATTGCATGGCAAATAAATTGTTTGTCCAGGATTTTTGTGCACAGTTGCATTTACTGAAGTGATTCTAGGAGGCTTTGCATACGCTTCTTGTTCACTGATCACATCAGAATCTCCCGCAGGTTCTTCATCGTCCACATCAGGATTATCATCTGGATAGTCTTCATTTTTGTGTGGGTATGAAAAACCTGTAATACAAAAATAAAAGAATGATTAATTATAATAATAATATACTCCTCACTACATTCAACATTTTCTTGATTAAAATTAAAATTTGTCGTCAGGGTGGCGATTCAGCGGACCATTTCAAATTCCCGGTCATTTCCCGGTTCTCCATGGTCAAACAGATCAAACATCGCAAAATAAATCAATTTTGACAAAAATACTCAAATTTTCAACAAAAAAATATCAATTTAAAAACAAAATTGGAAGTTAAACTTTTAACTAGGAAAAATCAATTTGAGATAAGAAAAAAAATACTATTTTCAATAAAATAGTTCATTTTTCAACCAATGTGATGAATTTTCAAATAACATTATGAATTTTCAAGCAGAACAGTTAAATTTCAGGCTAAGAAGATGAATTTTTAACTAAAAAGATAGATACTCAAACGGAGCACTTCAATTTCCAACCATGAATGTGAATATTCAAAGAAAAAGAATTATTTTCAAATAGAAAGAATAACTTTCCAGGGAAAAATACTATGTTTCGACAAAATAGTCGAATTTCGAAATCAAAAAATACTTCTTTTCAACAAAAAATGGAACAGTACTCTTTTTTCATTTGAAAAACCAATTTCGAACCAAGCATAAAACCAAGAATACTAAAACCAAGAATCTTCAACTGAAGGAGTTGAGTTTTCAAACAGATGAATTAACTGCTACTAAAAAAGATAAATTGTGAACGAAAGTTTGAATACTCATATTTGAAATTGAAGAAAATGGATATTTAACTATACAAATGAATTTTTAGCTGAAAATATGAAATTTTAAATTGTAATCATTTAAATTTTTAGTAAAAAATTACCTATAACAAAAAAAAACTAATTTCAACAAAAAAAAACAGCTCTCAAACAAATTATTACATATTTACAATAAATGATGAAAAATCAAATGAAATTGTTAATGTTTGACTGAAGTAGTTGAATTTTGAAACAGAAAGACGATTTTTCAACTGAAATTATGAACCTTTTACTAGAATGGTTCAATTTTTGACAAAGAATTAATTTTTGAAGAAAATATAAAATTTTCCAACAAATTAGTTGAAGTTTGAACCCTGAAAATAAAAGCATTCCCGTGAAGAAGAATTTTTGAAGAAGAATATTAACTTCAATCAATTTTCCACCAAAAATGAAAGTTACATTTTCAGTTGAAGTAATTGGTTTTCAACCAAACTCATGGATTTTCAGGTATAATGATGAATCTTCAGCGGAAATGGATGTATTTCAAGCAAAAAAATGAATTTCTAACGATGAATATTAATTTTCTACAAAAAAGGCGAATTTTTTTTACAAAGAACATATATTCTCAAAGAAACAGCTAATCTTTAAATACAAAAATCAATGTCCAACTAAATACTTGATTTTAACCAAAAAAAGATGAATTGATTTTTAACAAAATGATTGCAATTTCAATCAGAGGTGAATTTCGAATCGAAATAATGCAATTTTAAATTTATAAATTTGATTTTTAACAACCAAGTTTAAATTTCAAACAATCAGTGGATTTTTTAACTTAAAAGGGATGAATTTTCAATGAAAAATGTAAACAAGTTTTCAATCATAATTCAGAAATATTTCTTCTTCGGAATACTACTTCTGCTCTAAAGGCTGTTGAAATACTTTCTTCATTCAAAATAAGGGAGAGGGGACTTTGAAATTGTGACGAATTTTGAATTAGAGGAACGATTTTTGAAATTCCTCACTTCTGAATAAGTCAGATGAATGAGCAAAAGCAGATAAAACGTGATAAATACATTTTTACATTCTCATCATTTATGATTGAGAAAGTATTAGAATCGTCTGAAATTTCACATCTTGAATTTTTAACGG
>WSXT02011156.1:0-14599 GCA_011762715.2 Neuroterus valhalla | reverse complement strand
CGTTACGTAATTCAAGTATGGTCCTCAACCTAGTCAAAAAAAAATTTACCAGGAAAATACGAAAAAAAATTTACCAGGAAAATACGAGAAATCACTGCTCTTCTTTTATAAATAAGAAAGAGATCTTATGATTTGATTCGAAACATGTAAATTTCCTTTAGTCTGGTTCTGGAATTTTTTAAATATATCTATAATTTATTAGAAAAATAAATTCTATTTTTTTTCTATTATAAGAAGAAACTTTTGCGAATTTGTTGCTCCGTTAGATTGTTGTAGCCTCTAATTATTTCGTCTATAATATTAAAATTATAATTCGGATCTTTTTAGTTTCAAATGAAGAAAACACCTCAAGAAGTTTTTTCAGTAGAAGTAGTATTTTGAAGAGGAAATATTGCCAAATTATAATAGGAAACTTGTTTAAATTGTTCAGTATACATTCTCATCATTTTTAAATTGAATAATCAACTCCTTAATTTGAAAATTAATTTTAATTTTGGAAATTATTTTTCTTTTAAAGGGGAAATATATATTCAATTTCAAAGTCACCTCTGGTTGAAAATGTAACTACTTCTTTAGAAATCCATCCATCTTTTTGCGGCGAAAATTCAAGTATTTATTTGAATATTGATTTTTGAATTTAGAAATGAAACTATTTCTTTGAGAATTTATGTACTTTGTAGACAATTCGCCTTTTTTGTGGAAGATAATCTTAATGGTTAAAAATGCATCTCTTTCGTATAAAATACTTTCATTATAGTTGGAGATTCATCATTTCACCTAAAAATTCATCAGTTTGATTGAAAATAGATCTCTTCAACTGGAAATTTAATTGTTTCATCTTTAGTGGAAATTTGATCTTTCCTAGTCAGAAACTTCACAATTTGGATGGAAATTTGTCTTTTGAAAGAAAATGATCTTTTCCTTTGAAATTGAATTCTCTTATTAGCAAATTCTTTTTTACGGTTAACCATACAAGTTATACGGTTGAATATTTTTTATGTTATTCGAAAATTTATCTAATTGTTAAAAACACTTATGTTCATTCAAAAATTAATTAAATAATTAATTTCATTCAAACTGTATTTTTTGGTTTGAAATTAATTTTTGGTTTAAAATTCAATTATTTTGCTTGAAGATTTTCGTTTTAAAATTCATCATTTTGTATGAAAATGTAACAATTGTTTGAAAGTTAGTTTTTTTTTGTCGAAAGTTAGTTTCTATTTGCAAAAGTAATTTCTTCAACTGAAACTTCAACTTATTTCGATTGAAAATTCCATAGTATTAGTTGAAAATCCATTTATGTGGCTAAACATAAATCCTTTTCATTTTGAAGTTTGAGCATTCAAATTTCGGTTGACAATTTATCTTGTTTCGTAAAAATTGATGTATCCGTTCAAGAATTCAACTTTTTCTGTTGAAGATTCTCTGTTAGAATTAAAAACTCGATATTTGATATAAAATTGTTTTTTTTACCAAAAATGTTACTTTTCCATTTTCGGTTGAAGATAATTATTTTTTCAATTCGAAATTCAACTATTTTGTTGGAATATTGTATTTTTTGGTAGAAAATTAATCTTTCAATTTGTGAATAAATCACTCTGTTTGAATATTCACTTCCATGGTTGAAAAGTGGAGTCCTCTTGTTGAATATTTATAATTTCAGTTCAAAATTCATTTTCTTGGTTTGGAATTAAACTGTCACAGTTGAAGATTCATAATATTATGCAAAAATTAATCACTTTCGTTGATAAATAAACAATTTTGTTGGAAATCCGTTCTTGTTTGGTTATTGTAAATTGATTTTGGGCAGTTGTAAGTTTAATTGTTATTACTTGCAGTTGACGAGGAAAATTGTAAAAATTGACCAGGAAAAGCCGGGAACTGGGAATCGTCCGCTAAATCACCATTCTGATTTGTTTTTCATTCAAAGAAAGCAATAGCAAGTAATAAAATTCAAAAATTTCGTAAGCCTCACTGAAACCTACGGTTTCACTATCCGTTTTTCAACCAGAAAAAGCAATATAATTTGCATAATTCGAGATTTCGTGTGTCCTGCTTTCCAAGTTTTTTTTGTTCTGCTTAGCTACGGTACGTTTAAGATCGATTTTACGTTGGTTATTATTAGTTCGATAATTCTGAATGAATTATTTTTGCAATTATTGAAGTCCCTTTGTATAGAAACTGGACAATTGAGATTCAAATTATTAAGAGGTAAAAATTACCCACGGTTCAATTCAGATTTGAAGCGTAAAGGAGGCACGAATTAAGAACACACTGAGAGCAACTTGAGACTAAATACTGTAATAATTAGGCGCAGAGTTCAAGCATAATTGCACTGCAACGTAGCGGTAACAATCATGGAACCAAGAGAGTAATTACACTTTTGACTGCCGTACTTTTTATTCTCTGACTTGATTTCTTATGACTGTGTACTAGAGAACATGTCACTTTTATAAACATCACAATTTTGACCCTTCACTATTTTTTCCTTCTCTCGTTGAAGAAACAGTCCTTACAATATTTTTTAATACATTTGTGCAATGTATCAATTTATTTAGTGTGTATCGACGATTTCAAGCAGTTTCTCGTAAATTCGAGCGAGCATTAATCAAAGCGTACAGGAAAATTAAATTTCTTCATGCCTCTGAATTTATTGAACCGACTCTCGAAAATCTATTTTATCGAAAAAAAATGTGGGTTGACGTTCAGAGAAAAACTGAATTTTTGTGTACCGTAAAACGGGGACACGTGAAGGGTGAACCAGCTAAGCTGAAACTTTTTAAAAAAAATTAGTTTCTCTCTCTTTGGAAGCCTAATTTTCTATAAATGTTTACATTTATAGACAATTCAAAATTTTACCGTGAAATTACGAGAAATGACTGTTTTCTTTTTATAAATTGAAAAGAGGTATTATCATTTGATTTGAAGAATGTAACGTTTTTTAGTCTGATTCTGAGAATTTTCAAATATATGTATACTTTATGTTGCTCTATGAGATTTTTTTCAGCTAACTCAAGTTTGATAATCAAATTGATGATAGTCCTAACATACAGAAAGAAATATTTTCTCAACTTAAAAAAAAAAGAATGTATTTATCACTTTTCATTTACTTTCTCCTCATTTATCTTACTTGGGACAGAGAATTTCAGAAAATAATTATAGTTTTTATTCTAGGGCAAAGAGTTTCAGTAGAGGCAGATAATTTCACTTGGAAACAGGGAATCTTTTACGTGGAACAGGAACTTTTCAAAATAATTTGTAGTCGAATTGAGAAGAGAGAAAATTAAGAAAATTGCTCTTCTAATTTAAAATTCGTCAAAATTTGAAAGTCTCTTCTTCATACTTTTAAATGAAGAAAGTACTTCAAGCAGTTTTTAGAGTAGAAGTAGTATTTCGAATGAGAAATATTTCTAAATTATAATAGAAAACTTGTTCACATTTTTCATTGCGAATTCATTCTGTTTTAGTTGAAAAATCAATCAAAAATTGAACTATTTCTTTGAGAATAAATATTCTTTGATGGAAATTCGCCTCTTTTGTAGGAAATTTATCTTGATGGTTGAAAATTCATCTTTTTCGCATAAAATACATCTATACCAGTTGAATGTTCATAATTCTAACTGAGAATTCATCAGTTTGGTTGAAAATTAATATTTCTAACTGAAAATTAAACTGTTTCATCCTTAGTGGAGAATGATCTTTTCTAGTTCAAAATTCAACTACTGCTTGGATGAACTTTTTTGTTTATGGATTGATTCACTATTTCGTTAAAAATTCACATACTTTGTTGAAAAATTGAATTTTTGGTATAAAATTATCTTTTTCTCCGAAAGGTGCTTTTCTTGTTTGAATTGAAAATTCAGTTATTTCGCTGAAAATTCACATATTTTGTTGAAAAAAATTAATTTTTTGGTATGAAATAGTCTTTTTCTTCGGAAATTACCTTTCTTATTTGAAAATTCTTCTTTTCGGTTAACAATGCAAGTTAAACAGTTGAATATTTTCCGTATCAGTCGAAAATTCATCTGGTTGAAGACTTTTATGTTTGCTTAATAATTAATTTTTAAGCCAAAAATGTTACTATTCTTTTTTTGGTTGAAAACAATTATCTCTATAGTTCGAAATTCAACCGTTTTGTTTACCATTTCAACCCTTTCGGGGAAAAACTCGTCTGTCTGATTTCAAATTTAACTGATACAGTTGAACATTTACAGTTTTATTTGAAGATTCGTCATTTTGCTCAAAAATCGATTTGTTTGAAAGTTAGTTTTTTTTATACAAGCTTATGTTTTTTATTTTGTTATGAGTAATTTTTTTGAGCTGAAAATATTACTTATTCCAATTATAAATTCCAAAGTTGTAGTTGAAAATTCATTTGTTTGGTCAAATTCAAAATTTGAGCATTAAAATTTTGTTTGACACTAGTTTATCTTTTTTACTAAAAATTAATTTATCTGTTTGAAAATCTAACTCTTATTTCAGTTGATGATTCTTTGTTTTAGTTGCAAACTCTTATTTTTGGTATGAAATTGGGTTTTCAAACTAAAAATGTTACTGTTCCATTTTCGGTTGAAAATAATTATTTTTTCAGTTCAAAATTCAACTATTTTTTTAGAACATTACGTTTTTGGGTAGAAAAATAATCTTTCTATTTGCAATCTAAACTGTTCCAGTTGAATATTTGTAATGTTACTTGAAAATTTATTACTTTTGTTGGAAAATGAACCATTTTTTTAAGAAATTCATTTTCTCCTTCTTATCGCAGATTGATTTTTCCAGTTGTAAGTTTAACTGTTCCAACTTTTGTTCAAAGAAATGATATTTTTTCATGGAAAATTTTAGTATTTTTTAAATTAATTCTTATTGCAATTTTTTATCCGCTTTGTTGAAGGATGTTTAGAATGAACTTCACGAATTGAAATAAATGTTAGCATTTTGGGGTGAATATGAATGTTACTTTTAGTTGACCGGGAAAATTAAAAAACTTGACCTGGAAAAACTGGGAAATGAACAGAGATTTGAAATTGTCTGCGAAATCGCCCCCTTGTTTAGTTATAACGAATGAAAAGTGCATCCGTGTATACCGTGTAATTTTTGTCCTGTAGAATGAGTTTTGTGAGACTTCGTTCTTTGGGTTAAGCAGGGCTTATATTATCCTATTATAAACCAAACGTATGTAATTGTTTTCCTTGATAATTACTTCGTTTGAAAGGACAAATATTCATTTCACAATGGTCAATAAAAAATTCATCAAATTATAACATGTATTGTACTATGCCTCACTTCCTGTGTACGTACGGTTAAGAATAAATCTGGTTATGTTCCAAAAGACAATAAACAGATTCGTCAACGTCAACATATGTTTTGATAGCCTTATCTGCTTCAAAATGATAGGAAAACTTTGAAAGAATCACTTTTTCTGTAAAGTTTGTCTTTCAAGTACTTCGTTTTATGAGTCCCTCATTCTAGAATAAATTCTTCACACTTCAGAAGTTGATGAAGAGTTTTTTATAAATTGAATACATATTTTTGCCCAATGACACAAAAAAGGCATATATAGAGCTGATATATTTCAAACATCAATACCTAATCAGGGTGTCGACTTGACCGGAAAACCGGGAATTTTATTGACCGGGAATTTAAATGAAAACCGGGAATTCACTTACCTCAAGCTAGACTATTCAAAATCCTACCAAAAAATTACGGGAAATGACCGCTTCCTTTTTATGAATCAAAGCGGGATCTTATCATTTGATTTGAAGATTGTAATGTTCCTCTAATCTGATTCTCGAAATATTTAAATATGTCTATACGTCATGAGAGGAAGAATTTTTATTTTTCCCCATTACAAGAAAAACGTTCTGCAAATTTGTTGTTCTTTGGGATTTTTTAAACTGACTTAACTTTGATAATTGAATTTATGATAGCTCAAATATACAGTAAGAATTATTGTTTAAATTTGAAGAAAAAATGTATTTATCACGTTTTATTTGCGTCTCCTCATTTGTCTGACTTGGAGCAGGAAATTTCAGAAAATAATTATAGTTTTTATTTCAAGGCAGAGAGTTTCAGTGAAAAAGTATAATTTCACTTGGAACAGGGAATTTTTTTACATGGAACGGGAACTTTTTAAACTAATTATAATTCGGATTTAAGAGAGAGAAATTTTCAAAAATCGTTTCTCCAATTCAAAACAAGTCACCTTTTTGAAGTCTCCTCTTCCTAATTTTAAATAAAAAAGTACATTTTTCATTGAAAATTCATCCTTTTTTAGTTAAGGGATCAAGTACATGTTTAAAATGTAAACTTGTTTGTTGGAAATCAAATTTTCTTGTTAAAGTTGCATTTTTCCGGTTCAAAATCCACCTCTGATTGAAATTGTAACTACTTTTTTTAAAATCAACTCATCCTTTTTTGGTGAAAAGTCAAGTATTTAGTTGAATATTGATTTTTGATTCTGAAAATGAAACTATTTCTTTGAGAATTCACGTACTTCGTGGAAAATTTGCCTTCTTTGTAGAAAATTATGGTTAGAAATTCATCTTTTTGCTTAAAATACATCTATTCCCGGCGAAGATTCATCATTATACCTGAAAATGCATCAGTTTGGTTGGAAATCAATTTCTTCAACTGAAAATTCAGCTGTTTGATGTTTAGTGGAGAATGTTCAAAATTCGACAATTTAGTAAAAATTTGTCTTCTTCAATTAAAATTCAATTATTTCGTTGAAACTTTACATATTATCTGAAAAATCGATTGTTTGGTAGAAAATTATCTATTTCTTTGGCAGTTAATATTCTTAATAAAAAATTCTTCTTTACGGTTAACAATCCAGGTTATATAGTTAAACATTTTTGATTTTAGTCGAACATTCATCTGGTTAAAAACTCTTATGTTTGGTTTAAAATCAATGTTTTGAGCCAAAAATGCCACTATTCCATTTTCGTTGGAAAATTTTAATTCTTTTAGTTCAAATTTCAACCATTTTGTTGAAAAATTGTATTTTTTGGATAAAAATTCATTTTTCTGGTCAAAAATTGAACTATTCTAGTTGAATGTTTATCATTTCAGTTAAAAATCCGTCTTTCTGGTGTAAAATTTAACTACTTCAGTAAAACAGAATAATAATAACAATAAATCTTTATTGAGTTGCCAACCAACAAAAAAAACAAAAAAAAAAATGTACAAAAGAATATAGTATGTCGAATAACAACTCAAATGGCGAGGTACAGCTACAGTTGCTTTACAACCTAACCCAACATTTATAATTTCATTTGATTCTTCGTCATTATGTGAAAAAATGTAATGATGTGTTTGAAAGTTAGTTTTTTTTTTTTATAAATAATTTCTTAAACTGAAAATTTAACTCAATACCATTGAAAATTCCATAGTTTTAGTTAGAATCCATTTATTTAGTTAAACATCCATTTTTTTCAATTTCAAATTTGAGTACTCAAATTTTCGTTCACCAATTTATCTTTTTCAGTAAAAGGTAGTTCATCTGTTTGCAAACTCAAATCCTTTAGTTGAAGATTCTTTGTTTTAGTATAAAACTCTTAGTTAGGTTTAAAATTGTTTTTTAAACTAAAAATGTTACTGTTCCATTTTTGGTTGAAGGTAATTATTTTTTGTGTTCGAAATTCGGCTATTTTGTTGAAACATTGTATTTTGTCTCAGAAAATCCGTCCGTTTTTTTCTATCCTAAATTGATCTTCTTAATTGTAAGTTAAACTGTCCCAATTTTTGTAAAAAAAAATGATATTTTTTTTTTTGAAAATTTTATTATTCTTTTCAAAATTGATTCATTTTGCAATGTTTGATCTGCTCTGTGAAAGAATATTTAGACTAAACGTCATGAGTTGAATTAAATGTTTCCGTTTTGCAACATATATAAATATGTTACTTCTAGTTGACCGGGTAAATTGGAAAACTGGACCGTGAAGAACCGGGAAAAGACCGGGAATTCGAAATCGTCGGCCGAATCGACACCCTGCTAATTGAAATTCCCTCTTGCACCGTAATCTGAAAAAACAAAAAAATATTGATTCGTTTAGCAGTTTTTTACGGTACAAAACATTTTTTAAAGTTTTTTTTTCTTTGAGACATTAGGCTGACGCAAGGAGACCTTTCTTGTATGCATAATATTTGAAAATAATTGAAGTTCAGATGACTACGAATGGCCTTAGAAGGTTTGATTCCGATAAGGCTTCTCCTAGGCATGAATGCTTGGCTTGACACTTGAAAAACTGTGACGGTCAAGGTCAATAAATGGCTCTAGTACTTCCGAATACAATGCATATTATCCCACTTTATAATGTTTCAACTGTTAAATTATTGCTATAAGGAGGCCTCCTAACTTCATTTTGTTCAATTCCCCGAGCAACACTTTCTAGCGCTAACTTATGAGTTAGCTTTTCATTGTTTATATTTTTGTTTTAAGTATCATCTAGATTCTAGTCGATCATGTGCGTTGGTATCATATCGTTAGGACGCCACGGGGGTGAAGGCGTGAAGCTAGGATAAGGAATTCCGGTAACAAAAGTCACAGCTTGCAGGAGAAAGTGGGAGTAAAGCTGCACCAATCAAATTTTGGTGCTCGAGAAAGCTAAAATCGTCGACGCATCCGATTGGTGCTTTCCTATTCCCACTTTTTCCTGCTAGCTGATTTCTGTTGCCGGTTCGTACTACGGTAGTACGGTAGCATCTAGGACGCCTTGATAACTTAAAAATTTTCGAATCTGATAAAATTGATTGGAAACTGAATAATTATGCATATATAAATGCAAATTTATATTTCTCATTGAATTTCTTTTGTTCATGGTATATTTTGTCTAAGAATAATTTGAATCTGCGTGTTTCTATCATGGATTTGATTTCATATTCTTGCTCCTTCACAAAATTCATCCATTTTATTTTTGAAATATGTAATTAATACCTTTGAGTATGTTTGGAGATCCTTATAACATATTTCCTGTTTCACAATAACAACATTCTTTGATGGAAAGTGTAATAAAATTATTTGAACAGTCTCAACAGATGAATTCTGAATTTTTTTTTTTTAAGACAATAAATTGTAAATCGGAGACCCTTCAGCTGTAGAATTCATATAATAAAATTATTTGAATTAGCAAGTGCTACAAAATTGATGACCACAAGTGGTTGAGATATTAACATTTAATTATGAAATAAATAAATTTCGAATTTTAATGTTTAATGCTTTAATATACGTAAGAGAGGAATTTTTTAATGCGGAGAGTGTATGAACCCTTGAAGCGTCAGATTAGATTTATTTCAAATGAAAGAATCTCAACATCTTGGTATCTACGGTCTGAAAGATGCCATTTTTACCTGACAATTCTATTAGAAACTTGGGCCTATAAAAAAACAGAAGATATGCAAACCTGAGTTATCATAATACAAAGTAAACAAATAATTGAAATATATAGAAATAATAATGTTTCAAAAGGAAAAACTATCGAATTAGAAAGAAAATGCATTTAAAAATAGTTAAAGTTGCTTGGATTTGTAAAGGATATGAAAATAAAGATTGAAGTGTTATTTTAATAAATAAGTCATAGTTGAAGGCATTTTGATGTGAAACAATTTAATTAATTTCTTATGAAAGTCGTTGTTCAAAAGTTTATAATTTTGTGCTTGAAAATCTAAGGGGGAAGAAATGTCTTTTTAACAAGCCGAAATATTTTTTTCCGTGAAATAAGTATCGAATTTCCAATGTCAACACTAAATCCATCTACTGAAGGAGATTTTATTCCACTAGCATTACAGTTTTAGAAAATAAAGAAAATGTACGTTCAAAAATAAAATATGTTGTTTTTCACAGGATTTTAACGGAATTAATGGTGCAACTTCGCTTTCTGCGCCTGTTTAGGCCATAAAGTGTACGTACTATTTTATTTAACAGATCGACAGATGGAGGTTGGAAACCTCGTTACATATTGAAATAATTTAAAAAGTGAATAAAACTATCAAAAAATAAATAATAATACTAGAAAAATTGTGCAAGTTGGAAGGATAAATAGGGGAAATAGAAGTATGAGATTGATGAAATTGGTACATATTAGGTGTTCAAAAAATTATTTGATTCAAAGTTTTAAATATCTATTGTCGCTTTTCTAGTTCGTTAAGAATAAGTCTTATGGTCACAATTTTGAAATAGCGTAACAGTAACCGACACTATTTTTGAAGTATCAAATTCGATGGAAAAGACCAATTTATATAAGCCGTGTAAATAAACTACATCTGTTAGCGAAGTAACATCAAAACAACAAAACTTTAGGTTACGTGGTGTCATGTCGTGAATTGGTGTATTTGACTGAAGGAATAAAAAGATATACCATCCATTATTGTAACGTAGGTTCCTTGTGACTGACGAAGCTCATGCATACAATACTAGCGATCTTTATTTATTTGTGACAAAAGGTATGGCGATATTTTAAAATGTTCGTTCTCTGTACGACAAAGGGTTTTTTTTTGTTGTAGCAAAAAATTTATTTCCCTCGCCGAAAATTACACGATGTTAGAATTTTCCTAAGCCAAATCTTCCGCTTAAGAAGAATAGTGTTTCATTTTTAGAAAAATTTTGTTTTTTATCGAGTTGGCAAAGTTAACCTGAAAAATGTCCGTTGGGGAAATGTCGTGAATTTGCTGTGGGGAAATGTCGCGAATGACACAGAGTAGAAGTAAATTTCATATACTCATACTAAGGTCAATTTTTGTTAATAAGAGAGGTTATATCTTTAATTTTTTCGATGAAATCAAGTTTTTTAAGATTGGAAATTTTTTTTCGCAACTTAATTGTGAATTTTTCGAAAAATCGTAGAAATTTAATTGAATTTATGTATTTTCTCATTCCTTTCATTATTATTACACTAATATTTATTAAAAATGATGATGATATTGATTGTGAAAAAAGCGTAAAATTTTCTTTTTTTAAGCGTCACTATTGACACAAAATTTTATAAACATTTTGTTCCAATGCAACCATATTTTAAAAATACGTAATAATAATTTATGTTATTAAATCAAACCAGGAACTATTATTTCTTCTACATTTTGGCACCTTTACTGCACTCGAAAAGTAATTCACGACATTTCCCCCCAAATTTCGATGGGGGTAATGTTGTGAACTTTTTTTTTGTCATCCTACACCAATACCATTTCTTGCTACCAAAATGTTTTTCAGCACAAACATAGTCAAGGTAATCATCTTCCGAAAGAATGCTAACTCGTCATATTCGGTTGAAAATTACGGTCGTACGAGCACGTCAAAGAAGGGTTCACGACATTACCCCCTTCTACCCTACTAATAAGTATTAATGCTAATATTTTAATACTGATACTAATAAGTATCGATACTAATTCTAATTATTTGAATATCAAAATGCCGACATTTTAGCGTTTTGCCCCAATTTGCTATACTTTAGTGATTTTTCTAATATAAAGTTTCTGAGTGTGCTGAGCCGAGAATTATTGGCAATATATTTAAATAGCTTGTCAAGAAAGTTAATTTTTTAAATAAGTTGGGATGAAAATATTTTTCACTATAAGCTTTTAAAATTTAATAATTTCCGTCATGGATACCCTGCAATTCATTTTCTATCATTTTGAACATCCTGTAACTTTTTTGAAATATGTCAAAACAAAATTTGCTGATCGGACTTAGATCCTTTTTCGTTCTGGACTGGCTGACCAGCGCCGAATCTGGGCCAGGCCAGACTGACAAGGTGATAAGAACAAGTCTTCTTTTGATAGTGTAAATTTCCTATTTCAGACAACGATTTTTTTTTGTTCTGGACTGGCTGACCAGCGCTAGACCTGGGCCAGGCCAGACTGACAAGGTGATAAGAAGAAAAGATCTTGTTTTGATAGTGTAAATTTCCTATTTTCTATCATTTTGAACATCCTGCAACTTTTTTGAAATATGTCAAAAAAAATTTTGCTGATCGGACTCAAATTTTTTTTTTCTGGACTGGCTTACCAGCGCCAAACCTGGGCCAGGCTAGACTGACAAGGTGATAAGAAAAAAAGTCTTGTTTTGATAGTGTAAATTTCCCATTTCCTATCATTTTGAACATCCTGTAACTTTTTTTAAATATGTCAAAAAAAAATTTGCTGATCGGGCTCAGATTTTTTTTTGTTCTGGACTGGCTGATCAGCGCCAAACCTGAACCAGGCCAGATTGACAAGGTGATAAGGAAAAAAGTCTTGTTTTGATAGTGTTAATTTCCTATTTTCTATTATTCTGAATATCCTGTAATATTTTTGAAATATGTCAAAAAAAAATTTGCTGATCGGACTTAGATTTTTTTTTCTGGACTGTCTGACCAGCGCTAAACCTGGGTCAGGCCAGCCTGACAAGGTGATAAGAAAAAAATTCTCGTTTTGATAGAATAAATTTTCTTTTTTCTATCATTTCGAATATCCTGTAACTTTTTTGAAATATGTCAAAACAAATTTTCTGATCGGACTTAGATTTTCTTATTGTTCTTGGCTGGCTGACCAGCGCCAAAGCTGAGCCAGGCCAGACCTTCCAGGCTAGACAACCAAGACCTGGGCCAGACCTGTAACCAGACTGCTAGGACATTTTTCCACACGGGGTGCACTAGATTTCTTGGTTTGCGTATGGTTAACAAAGTCTTCTGTTATAGTTGATCAGAGTAACTAAAATGAGAATCTTCGAATAAAAAGTCTATAACCACAACTCTGTCAGATGAATTTAAAAGTATGCACAAGATTTTCATTATTCAGCTCAGAGTTTTTTAAGTACCCTAAAAAAAATGTCTTGTTGAGTAACCCAGCATTTCTGTTAAATATGCCCTTACTACTTTTTCTACTCAAGTGAATCAGAAATTTTTCAAACCTACGTATGAGTTTGCATCATCAAATTATTCAAACACTAGAATTATGATTATCGTTTTTGTGCGAATATACGATATAATGAAGGTACGAATATGTCTGTTTGGTAGAATCCTCAAATATCAAAAACTCAAGGTCATGTTCGTTACCTAACTGGTTTGAATGAAACTAAAAAAGTAAAGGCACTTCAAGATTTTCGTGGTTATTTCTTCCGAGAATTCATGACTATTTTCGAACATAAAAATGGCCAGAGTAATAGCGCACGATATAAAGAGAATTCATGAGAAATCGTTCCTTTTTAAGTGCCCTATAAGATTATTATAACAGCTTGCTGAATTTCCTTGGAAAATGGGAAATTCAAATTCTTACCGTACAAAAAATAATAGAAAGTAAAAAATTTCATTTTTGTTGAAACGATGCAAGATACGAGAAAATACAATGTGAGAAAAATCGTGTGCACAAAAAATATCCACAAATATGTTACTAATAACTTTTTGATAGGACGCGTGGCTTTTATTCTATTCTGAAAAAAATGTTAAAGAAGGAATTTTTCGTCAGACAAGATGAGCAAAGAAAGAAAAAAAAAGGACAAAAGTTGGTAATTGGAGAAAGAGCTACAAATATGTTACCAATCGTTTTGTGGTAGGACGAGTAGTTTTAATTTTGATCGTGAAAATAAACTTTGAAAAAAAAATTTTAATTTTTTTGAAAATGACGCGAAGTAGGAAAAAAAAGGAAGGCAAAAGTTATTCTTCCACATAAGATCTGTAAATTTGTGATTGATTGTTTCTTTTTTTCCTGCACAGTTTTTATTCAAATAGTAAAAAATGAGATACAGAATTGAAAATTTGATTGATGGACCCCCTGAATCCGAAAAAAGAGGTTTCACGATGGTGCATGCACAATGGTTGTCCGTCTGTCGTCGTTGTCGTTGTTGTCTGTACATCGGATAACTTTTGAAATTCTAATCGAATTGCACTGCGCTTTTGTGAAACGATCAAAAGGAACAAAAAAAAAAAAAAAAAAAAAAAAAAAAAAAAAAAAAACGTTAACTCCGTCAACCAGCTTATTTGACCAACGGTTCTGATTTTACTCAAAAAAAAATACTAAAAAAATTCCATTCTTTAATCAAACTATGGAGGATACGGGAAAAATTTACTCAATCAAAATCGTTCACCTAAAAATGATCTACAAATTTGTACATTCTCATTCTGAATGAGCAGGTATTGGTTTTATGTGAAAATTGACTTTCGCGGATTGGATGAAATCTCCACGTTTTGAGACTCCCTGAGCAGAAAAAATGGGTTTTGCGAAGGTGCCTGTCTGTCTGCCTGTATTTCTGTCTGTCTGTCTGGCTGTCTGTCTGTAGTTTGTAGTCTGTAATCTGTGTACTCGATTACTTTCGAAAGAATGATCGGATTGGATTTCCCTTTGGCACAAATTTTTAGGGGCCGGAAAGACAGGACGAGTTCGTTAACCGGATGATTTGGATGGAAAATCAAAGGGGGGAGAATTTTGAACATTTTTTTGGACTTTTTTTCCAAGAATCAAAAAATGTTAGTACGGTTTCTTGTAGCAGGTAAGAAATGAAACAATTTGTCCTCATGACCTTTTTTAATTAAACCGAAATTGTCAGAGTTGTGGTCTTTTCAAAATCCAAAAATATAAAAGAAAATGAGAATTTTTAGCCAAATAACGCAAGATTGAAAAGAAAGTCAGAGAA
>WSXT02011145.1:0-14599 GCA_011762715.2 Neuroterus valhalla | reverse complement strand
TTCATTCTAAGCCTTGGAATGAGAATTTCACCGTTCAAGCTGATTCATTCTTAGGGAATAACAGTTCATTCTCTTAGGATGAAACTGACAGTTCAGTCGTTGCTTGGAATGAAAGTTCATTCCAAGGAATTTAGAGTGACCGGAAAAATATAAATATTGTTGATATTCAGATTTATTCATTGTAACGTTGAACAAAAACAATTTGCAACAGGTATGAGCATATGTGAATTCCGAAGATCATAAATATATGATACTAATTGGAGATCTTAGGGGCATCCTTTTCATGCAAAAACTATTGAGGAAGCAAGTTTTATACCATCAGTATATCTTAAGGTATGCACTGAATATCACAGACGAATCATGATTTTTTCCTGCAGGATATTCTCTGCCGATACCTCTGGGGTCCACTTCCATTGTTTTTTCTCGAAGTACATCAAATTACCGAGGATGCACTATATTAATATGAACTGCCGCATGTTCATCAAGATCATCATTGATGGCAGTATCCGATTCAGGGTCGTGTATTAGAGCTGCAAAATAGACCTGATCTTCTTCTGGCATTCTGATATAAATGTGATCGATGGGTGGCGGAACAATCGGGCTATTACGTTGCCTCTCCGGCCGAACATACTTATGGAAAGGATGAGCTGTGTAATGTTGTTTCACGTATCCCTCTCCGAGACGTAGTTCAGCATAGACAGGACCTTCAGTAACATTAGGAACAGGTCCATGCTCAGGTCGCCTTTGTGAAGGTTCAAGAATTGCATCAAACAAACCAGTGTTGTAAATACTGGGATGAGGGCCTCGCTCTGTATGTATAATCACATGATGACCCATGAAATCAGCAAGTGTGCCGAATCTTATAAAATCATGTATACTATGACGACATCGGATTGAACCCAATCGCCCTTTATAAGTATTGCCATTAGCCTTTTCTACAAAGATATTGTATGGCTCCAAATATATATATCCATCCGTACCTAGTTTTGTAGAAAAAAATTTGTATGTATGTATTAATGCATGTTTGTCTGCAAGGACGATAACTTAAAAATAAATTAATCTATTCTCGAGATTTCATGATTTAATGTATAGTTCTTTGCAAAGTTTGGGAAGTTAAAGAATTGTTCTGTACGACTTTTTTTGATAAATTTTTTGATAAAGTTTCACGATGATATCTATCTGTTGCTGTCGTTCTTGCCGTTGTCGTCGATGTTATCGTCGTCTTGATACCACATTACTTTTGAAAGTCTAATCGAACTGTTTCACGCTTTGGCAACCATGCTGAGGGACCAAATGGGCAGCTTTTTGTTAACCAGCCTTTTTAGACGAACAATTTTAGTTTTACCAATCGAAGAAATACTCAAAGAACCAGTGTTCTATTTTACGTTATAACCATGCAAGACACGAAAAACTATGAATAAATGATTCTCCACCGAGGGAAGATCTACGAACTTGTTATTAACAACTTTTTGATTGAAAAAGTGATTTTTCTTTTAATAGAAGAAATAATATTGGAACCTTGAAGAGATCCACAAATTTGCTCTGAATTATTTGCCCATGAGACACATAGTTTTTCATCCAATCATAAGAAATAAGATTTGGGAAAGGGTCAAGTTTCTACCAAAACTGTACGAGATACGAAAAAAATGTTGTAAAGAGAAATTTTTTTTTTCAAAAAAATATGCATGTATGTATTTATAATCTTCCCTTCCACGGGTTTGAAAGCCTTCGTACCGTTTACGATAAGTTACATAAGTGCCTTGAACTACTTATTCTAACTTAAGTAGAACACCTTATATCTACTTCGATCGAAATCCCAGGGCTCTTCTTTCTTTTTCTCTTCTCTTGATAAAATAGTTTTCTAGACTTTTTATTCCTTCTCTCTGAAATCCTCTTATCCTAACAAACACTTGGCTTTTTGTTCCCTTAGTGCTTCCAGTCTTTTTCATCTATTCAACTCATTTACTACTTTCATCTAGTATTCCTCTCACCCTCACAATCCCTCTTCTTTTGCCTTCCTTTTCCTCCAAAAATCTTCTGTGAAGACTCTTCACTTTCTTTTGCTCCTTCCCTATTCTGCGAGCTTGACTGATTATTCTACTTGCACACTCTTACCTTTTTCCCAACTGTAGTTCTTTGCCGCCTCTCGCTTGGAACTGAAATCCTAAGTAGGAGAACTCCTCCACTAGTTCTACCATTTCTATGTTAACATTCCACTCGTAATCTACTTTAATCCTCCTATTCCTGAAACACATGATCTTGGTCTTACCCACATTTTCCGTTAGACCTTGCCTTCTCACGTAATCTTTGGATCCGTCTGAACAACAAATTTAACCCTCGATTAAGTCCTCTCTATGCCCTGAGTTCCTCTCCCTTCTCATTTTCCATTTCCACTCTGATAATTGTCTCTACAAATTTATGTTTTGTTCTTCCAGTTAGCTCATCTACTCTTTATCTACTATAATCTTCTCCCATTCCTTCCATAGCTTGCCACAACACTCTCCTATTGACTAAGTCAAACGCTGCTTTGAAATCCACGAACAAGGCAACTAGTTTTCCTGTCTTTCAACCCAAAATCCTTTTTACTAGGTTATTCAGAACACAGATGTTGTCTATTGTTCCTTTCCCTTTTCTGAATCCCGTCTGGTTGTGTGGAATACTATCTCTATCTCTATCTTCAATCTATCCTGTCCTTTATTTTTTGGGCCATCCTTCTCATCTCCTTACTTTGTTCCATACTCTCCACTTTTCCTCTCTTACTAAATCCCCTCCATATTTCAGAGCATCAATCTCCATAACCTCCTCTCCTGATGCTTAATTTTTTTCCAGCCTTTCATTCCGTTCTTCCTGTTTTCGCTTCTTAATATTCCTCTGTTTTCCCTATTCCTTTCCTCTCTTCCTTGTAACAATTCTTGAAGAGCTCCGTCCACTCTCTTATTTTTATAACATCATTCATTCCCTCCCTTCTTCCTCTCCCTGTTCATCACAGACAAAGCAAGTGATTAGAAGGATGTGGAAATTAGTCTTTGAGGTGCAGTTTCAGTTACTCCTGGACAAGAGGGATGAAATGAGGCTGACAAAGCTATAGGTGAGAGTAAGGGACACGAGTTAGACGAATCTCCAGCTAAGAGCGAGGAGCACGCAGCAACTACGGGCTGGAGTACCAGCAGTTAGAGGCGAAGAAGGCCAACAAATCTTGAACTCCTTCAACGAATTTTCATCATTGAGGAAACAGAACAACGAGAAAACGTTTGTGTCAATATCAATGCTCATTATGAATCGTAATATTATAACATATATTGCAGGCACAGCAGGCAGAACTTTTATATAAGTTTAATTGGGACTGCTTGCGCAAATGCTGAAAAATGAACACTAAGAACCGTACGGACCATTTTTATGAGATTTCCGTCCGTTCCGTATAGGCGAATTCCTCGAAGTACACTCTCAATTTACTACACTGGCGGAAGTCAGCCGATACTGTAGGCGGGGTAACTGTTTCTCTTCGATTTTTGGGCCGTCACAACGAACGAAATTTACAAAATGACATAAAATGCCGTAATAAAATCAAGTCAAGCAAGATGAAAAAAGTTTTGAGTAACTGGGGGAAAATTACGTGTGCTCCACAACTGATGTTGAGTTCCCAAAAATTCTTCTGAATCATTTCCCTTATATTCTTAATGCCACTGAGTTAAACCTTGTTTCAAATGCTCTTTTAAATTATTTCGAATAATTGTATATGATTATTTGAAGGAAGATTTCCTAGTAATTAATTTAAAATAAGGATCCTGAAGAGCATTACTGCTCCCTCTTTGAATCTGTGGAAAAATGTTAAAAATCTTCGAAACTGGCAGAGTGGCGGTGTGTTTGGAAATTCCACAACTCTTTGTGTGGGTTATTGGCATTTAGGGAGTGTTACATTGAATTCCATTTTGTCTTGTATAGGAAATATGTTTTTGGGTTGAATTTTCAAATAAAAACTTCCACTATCTTATCCACTGATATACGAGTGATAGCAGAAAATATTCGAACGTTATAGAAATGAAGGCCTTCAGAGATAACGTTTGCCAGATTTGTTGTCGCAGCTGTGAGTTTGTATGCATGTGTATAATTGTGTTGATATACTCATTTTCAACTTTGATAAACTGCGAAGACAATTTCAAGAACGTGAAATACATTCTTGAAATATTATCTCATTTCCACTGTTTCCAAATCTTAATTATTTTGAGTACCCTCTTCCGGATTCATGTATGAATTTGGAATCTTTTCGGTCGAAGAATAAACCTAAGAAAGTTAGTTCAGTCAACATTCGTTATGCTTTTTAAGAGTCACGAAATGATAGTCAAATTCCTTTTCCTGATAAAAAAAAATTTCAATCTTGATCATTCTCATCGCGTGCTACTCGCGTCAGTCGTTCGAAAGTTCCACGATATACAGATGACGACGATGACGTAGGAAACAATAATTCAAACTTGAAGCTTTTGAAAAAATTATATAAATGTTGGACTTACTTTGAAAATGAAAGAATATCAGAATCTTGATGAAAAAAGCGCAACTAGTTATCTTCATTCTGACCAAATAGATACTCGGAACAAGGAACTTTCACAGATTTTCTATCAGACATGTGAGCCAGGGCTTGATGGATGACTGCTATTTATACCAAATCTTATGGGATCAGAACGATAAACGCCTCTTATTTGTTCCTCTTGAATCTTTCGGTCGTTTCTAGAGGTTTGACACGCTATTCAGATGGAAACATTTGCTTAGTCGCATAACTTGAAATATCAATTATTTTGAAATTATCATAAAGAATTATAAGAAAGTTGACGTAAGATACACCAATGATCGTAGATTTTTTCTGCTCTATAAGAAGCGCACACTTGAAACCTGTGCATAGTGGTTGAAAACGAAGAAAAGCTGGCCAAAAGTCGAAAAAGAATTTCCTCCAAACCTATTTTCGTTGGTTGGTATTTAGGCGTGTACCTAAGGGGCAACATGTGCACTGCCCCGGGGCGGCAAATTTCAGACCAGAAAAAAAAGAAAAAAAAAGAAAAAATGGAAAAAAAGTGATGAAAATACGATCTCTGTTAATTAAAATCTTTTTCTAAAGAATAAATTCAGACAATAAATGTATCACCCTGATAAAATATTAAATAAATTGTTTCAGTTCTATGGTCAGTTCGAAAAAAAGGCGGCATTTTTCATTTTCGCCCAGAGGGCGGCAGATTTCTAAATCCGCCTCTGTTGGTTATACTTGAGTGATGTTTTCCCCATCGTTTTCCATCGTTGTAGTTGATCAAACGTTCTTACTAGCTCCAAGTTATCATTTCAAAATTGATCGTCAGGAGAGACTCGTGAAACGTTCGTACCGGTGGAAAAAATCGCTCACTACGAAAATGCAGGAAACACGATGTCACATCGCTTCACTTTGATAACTTGTCAATCTAATAGAGAAAAATGCAATGTTTATAATTACAAGTATGAATTCAAAAACGTTTGAAAAAAAACCTAAATCCGCGCTTCAGAATTTTTTTCTCATACCAAGATGACCTTCAAGTCACTTATGTCAAAAGCCCAAATGCCACTTATTGCAACTTTCTTAATTAGCGATAGAAGTTTAGTGAATAATTCAAATTCAATATAAAATTCTAAATCAGCGACCTTCAAGACCCCCTTATACTATTTTAAGAGTAAATCGGATGGGATTGCTCAATATTTTTCCGCCATTTTGAATCCGCCATTCTGTTTTTGACAAACTCTATATCAAATTCTCAATCAGTGACCTCGAATACCTCAGTACGCCAAGTTTATGACCAATCGGGCGATATTTTCGACTTTTGACCAGCTTTTCGGGGTTTTCAACCACTGTGCTGCGTGCAGGATGGGCTGTATGGGAACAAAGTTTAATCGGCTCTGCTGGGACACGGGAGAAATATTCTTGCATTTATAGCATATCATTTGCTTCCTCTACCTGAAAAGAGTTGGAGAAAGCTATAGGCGTTCTAGAAAATTTGAGCGCATACGGAAGCAAATTCTGAAAATTTATAATTGGTGCCTGGGGACAGCTAGGAGGGCTCACACTTCCACCTTTCACGAAACCTCAACGCAAATGGAATACGTTTTGATACAAGTAATAGAGAATTCAGAAGCTCGGAACTGATTATGATGTGAATGTTAATTATAAGAGTTCAAAATGGTTCATTTTAATTTGTTTACATTTGAATCTGTTTCGAATTCCGAACCTCTGTCAAAATCGATACTATTCTATAAGCACTGTGAATAGTTCGACTGCTACCAATTCAGCTATTTAATAATCTCTTAGAACATGGGGAAAAATCCCGTTCTTTTTACGCCTCAAAAAGGAGAAAAAAGCGTCCATTTGTCTTTCGCCCCCCTCCCCCCTCTCTTTCTCTTTGCCACCACGTCGAAAACGGACACCTTTGTCTGCAGTACTCGCCGCTGGCTCGACATGCAAACTAAGCGGGGGCTATCAAAAGCCACTTCTCTCCCTAGTTGCATACTGTACTAATGTTTCACTTATTGATGCATCAAATCTATTCTCCATAATATATGTATTGACTCCTGCTATAAATACCGACTTCAAAAATTTTACCAGTATCATTACCAGCAACATTACCAGAACACTGCTAATTTTTTTGTATGGACTCAAATTTTTGCGAATAGAAGAAGCTGCAATGTGTATATGTGGAACTGAAACTTTTTAGCAGTTATTTCGAAAAAGATAGTTGATAGGAATAATAAACCTAATGTTTCGAAGAAAAGTGGTGTATCGGAATGTCTCGGAAATCTTGCACTAACCTTTGTTGGAACCTGGTTTTCTTCCGCATGACTTGAGATTGCTCCATTTGTTACATTCATAATTAGAGGATTAGGAAATTCCCTGGAAATTCTACGGAAAGCCGAATATTTCTAGAATCTTTTGAGAACATCTAAGAATTTCCATTGATTCAAAACGAAAGTAAAAATTTTTTTGGATTTCAATAGATAACAGGCATGCCTAAGAGATTTCAGAGACAAATCTGGAATTTCAAAGGATTCAAGAGGTTTGCAGAATTTTCAGATGATTCCAAAGAATGTGAAGAGTTGCAGGTGATTTTAAATTGATTCGAACAAATGTTTTTTTCTAAAACTTCTCGGTGGTATTCACAGAATGGAAAGTGTATTTGGAATATCTAGCATTTTCTACACATTGTAACGAATTATCAGGGATGCATACACCATAAGTTGCAATAAAAATATGAAGAAATCGTCTCTTGAAAACGGAAAGATGTTGAGAGGAGATCAGTGTGCAATAATGTTACCACCAATGGTCTTCCAGAAAAATAAAAATAGAGAGGATTGGATATAATTCATTAGGATTGGGAGTCAATTCGAACGGATCCCAAATGGGAATAGATTAAGGAAACAAATCGAAAAAAATTAAAATTTTTTCTAAATGAATGGAAATGGTCAAAATGTTTACGTTCATTTGACTAGCATTGGATAATATTACGGAGAATCTTAGGAAATTTAGGTCAATTGAATAAAGTCGATAAGAGTTTCAGTTAACCAAAAAGCATTTGAAACTTGTAACATTCTTATTGATATAGGTTATAAAAAGTTTAACAGCATATACGGCAAAATCTCTTTTTTCTTGAAGGTCTTCCAATTATCGAGGTCTCACCCAATTAATATGATATGCCGCATGTTCGTCAGGATCAGGGCCTCGATATAAATGGGCTTTGTCCATGACAGGGTAGTACCTGTCTGATTCAATATCGTGTTTTATAGCTGCAACATAGACCTGGGAGTCTCCTGGCATTCTGATATAAATGTGATTGACAGCTGTCAAACCAATCGGGCTAAAAGGTCGCCGTTCAGGAGGAACATACTTTATAAAAGAAAAAGATTTAGCTGTGTAATGCTGTCTCAGGTATTCGGCTCCGCGGCGTAGTTCAGCGTAGACTGGACCTTCAGTAACATCAGGATTAGGTCCATGCTTACGTCGATTCTCTGTAGGTCGAAGGGTTGCAATAAACCATCCAAGTTCCAATGGATCGTTATGATAGTCTGATTCTGTACGTACAAAAGCATTAAGATCCGTAGAATCAGCAGTTGGGTTGTCTCCTAACCAATGAGGTATATTATTTTCACTTATAATTGAACCCAAATGTCCCTCATAAACGATGCCATTTGCCATTTCTACAAAGAGGGTATATGGGTCCAAATATATAAATCCATCTGCATCTAGTTTTGTGAGAAAAAATTTATATTTATGAAATTTTCTACATCCTTATCAGAGAAGGGATTAGATTTATGGGAAAATTTGAACCCCACGCTTGCTGTTTATTCCAAACGTCAAAGTTTTGATACCCTCTGAACTAAAAGAAAAAAGTTTTTTGAATGTATCTGCCTGGTTGTCTTTCGGCCGGTCTGCTGTGAGTATGCATTTTTGTTTGTATGAATGTATGTTTTTTTACATGCAAGAAAAAGAGCGCAAGATATTGAAAAAATCATGGAGAGAGAAACGTTATTGTTTTAGTGCCCTGCTACTGCACCAAAAAGATTTAAAATACAAATTTTCATATTTCGATGAAACCTGGCAGAATAAAATAAATTATAATATGACGAGAATCTTGCACACAAGAAATTCAAATAATTTTGTATGACCCCCCAAAAAAAAAAAGAGATTTTCAGAAAAATGACGCGCGGAACGGAAGAAAATTAGAATATAAAGTTATTCACCACAAAAAGATCTATGAATTCTTGATTCATCATATTTTCATTGAGTGCGTCGCTTTGATTATAACCGTGAAAAATAGAATGAATGAGAAAAATGGTTTCATGGAAAAAGAACATAAGATTTGAGAAAAATGTAGTCACAAAAGTTCGCCGCCTAAAAATGTGCTACAAATTTTTGCGTTCTCATCATAATTAAATACGATGAGTTTGCATTTTCTATATAAGACAAATTTTAATATCTTCCTGAAATAGACCATTTTTCTCAGTAATATTTTTTGTGTCTCGGAAAGCTTTGCTGTAAATTGGATTTTTGAAGGGTTGTTTTCTACGAGCAAAACGAAAAGTATATGTCTATTGTGCAGATAATTTGTTAATCTTTCTGAAGTCAAAAATTTCCTCATTGAACATTTTTCCCCTATCTTGTAAAGTTCAGCGAGAAATCGGATTTGTTGATTTTTAATACTATTTTCGCCGGAGTAACGAAAATGACACCCTCCACTATTCCGGACAGCTTTTGCCATGAAAAAAAACAAATGATTGATCAGCATAAACCATAAGTAAGACGAATGAGATTTGAGAAGTTTTGTCCAGCCTGCAAGTAAGATTTTAAAAATGCGCGGTAGAGCCGAAGCATGCTCTCGTGAAAAAGCGGTACAAAGGGACTCGAGATAGCTACGCTTAAAACGGCCTTAGGAAGAGAGGCCAAGAAAAGGGAAAATTTCACGACGCGTGCGTTCTTTCGAGTGGGAGCGGTCTAGCGAGTAGGACTCCGGAAGAAGCGGGGGAGCAAAACGAGGTGAGAACCGTAAAAAATTATGTCAACGTTCGTTGCGTAGATTTTAAATTTTAACTAAACTCGTTGCGGTATCTGCGTCGACAGCAAGGGCCTGTCCGAGCTGTCCTGAATAGTCCTGAAGACAGGCTCAAGGACGAAACGCAAGACTAATCGAATTGACTCCTAAATAATTTCTTGCTCCACGACCTGTCGCGAACAAATTGGTGCCCCGGGTGAGGAAATACGGATGAAGTGAGCCAGAAATTTCGGTATTTATGTAGAGTCGCTGCGTCAGTGCGTCCATTAACAAACATATAATTCTTAATATTAGAAGCAACGTAGATACGAGCGTGTCTTAGTGCAGTGTTCCGTTTAGATTCCGTGGGACATGTATTGTGTGTATTGTGTTTTTGTTTCGCATTAGCTACGAACGTGCAAGTGAGCGTTGTAGACTATCCTTTAATCTTCCATTTATAAAAAAAATAGAATTTTCACGCAAACTTGAACGTAGATTTTATCGGTAAATAATTATGAGACTAATGCGCGTATATTTCGAGCGAAATTGAATTTATCGGGGATAACTTCAAAATGAATAAGAAAATGCGTAGTATGCAGTGGAAATAAGTGTCGCGTGAATAGGCATAGTGGTCGAATTTTCGAAGCAAGCTGTCAAATACATCGAGGCTAAAAATAGCCAAGCCGGCCCACTTGTGACTGTCGGCGGCGAACGAAGGGCTCGGTGCGATCAACACGTGTACGCTGTAGGCTGTTAGACCGTTTGGGCTCATAGGGTGCCGCGCTCTGAGAAAAACAGTTTTACGATGCAAGCGAGCCGCAACTTCGAGCGAATTCGAAGGGAAAGCGTACTCGACACAACAACGGAATTGAAGTCTCATCTCAGCACACTCAATTGAGTTCTAAACGTTTATATTTGAAAATTTTACTGCTACAAAATTAATCTTTTTCGTGTCGATATCAATACACTTTTTCGCAATAAAGTTTGATCATTTCAGCATTTTCGTAATCTTTTCTGAAGTCAACCAATTAAATAAATTCGCTCAAGGAAAAATAAAATAAATAAATAATTGATAGTCGAATTGATAAAAATGATCGTTGCATCGTGTTCGAGTTAAATTTATGTATAAAACGTCATCAAAACAATCGATCCTAACGTTAAGTAGAAAAACAGCAATACTAGACTCGTACTAATAATCCGCGATATTTCTCAGAATCTCGATTGAAAATCAACGAAAATACTTGTCAATCGGTTGTTAGTGATCTGAATTCGTACGATGAAATAACATTATGCGAAATGTGCGTGAGCAGCTTTGGCTTTGGCGTAAGTGATATCCGAGTTTCATCAGCTTGCTTAACAGAATTCAATTTAAAATCTAAGAAACCTCGAGGTCGTTATAATAATTAAAAATGCTGAAGAGAAAATTGAATAATATTTAGGAAACTTTGAAATCGTTTGAAAGCTCGAAACAGGAATTCTGAATCTCATTCGCCATGATAATTTATATATAATCTCAAATTAGTAAAGATAGAATAAACACGCTGAAACAAATTAATAGAATTGATGTGTATAGAAATCTATAAAAACTTATGATATAATAAAAATTACTAAGTAACATAAAGTTATCCGCTGGCTGTTCGGGACCCTGATTCGCTGTTTTATCTATAAAAATTTGTTGAAAATCTATACACTTGTACAGAATATCTTTCATTTGTCTGAAACGATGCTATTCAATTAAAACAATGATAATACGCGTGAGTTAATGAAATAATTCCTATTATTGAAGAATCGATTAAGCTCGTTTGACTCAATAAGAACTTGTTAAATATGCGAATATTTACTGCGCAGAATTTAGAGCTTCGCATTACTTAGGAAATCAAAATTGTCTGCCATCGCGAGTATTTAGAAGGCTGTTTAGGTTTTTGGGCTTTGAACATTAATATTTTCTTGGTTGTCAGTTCATTTATAAATAAAAATCCAACATTTCTTGACAGAATCTCCAAATTTATCAGACCAAAATAAATATAAAGATATTTACCTTTTACTGTACACAACTGAATCAAACTTGCACAAATAAATCTAAGATTATTGAATCAAGTAGAAGCCTCTAGCAGAAATTATTCTCGTATATTAATGTGATGAATCGTATGCAAATCAAACGCGAATTTTGACTTACTCATTCAGTCCGAAAAAAGATTATGTTTATGATTTAATGAATCTCATATGGAACTTGTTGACGAAAGTAAATTCCAGGCAACTTTTAGGTAGGATATAACTTTAATAAGTGAGTTTTAAAAACATGTAAACTTCCAAATGTAGTTTTTAATGATGCAAGTTAGAAAATATAAGGCATTTTCCAGTCCAAAAAATCGTTTGTAACAGTATAGCAACAGATAATAACCGTTATGCTATGCGTTGGCAAATAGAGAAAAGCGGAGAAACCTTCGAATCACATGAAAAGTTTCATTCACGTTGAAAGGGTAAGACCAGCAAATAAAATTGTTGTTTATGCAATTCAATCGTCGAACGCGATCTCGTTCAACGTGACTTTCGCTAATTGAAATGTACCGTAGCATGCTGAAAGTTGACTCAGGTTCGAGTATGGATAAATTCGAAAAAGGATCGAAATTACATTTTATATCGATACCTGCAGACCTAATCGCTTACCTGCAATAAGGATAAACGTGGGGAGCCGAAAGGGGGGAGCATAGTTTAAGAGAATAGCTCAAGTTTGATCTCAAAGCCCCGGAAAGCGATCAAAATCTATTGGGATAAATTACAATAGGAATAACGTAACTCAGGGAAAGGCCTATCTTGTATATCCGAGTTAAAGTTAATTTGATTTGGTAGAAAAAAGGCTAAATCTATCAGTTGCTGATAAAAATTTCAAAGCTCAATTGATGGGGTCGAAATTAGAAAACAGAGAAAGTGAATTAAAAATGAACTTATCAGTATGTATTTGTGAATGTGTGTAGGCAATCACACACATCATTGAATAGACAATCACGTGGGGTTAATATTGTTTACTGACTTGTGATTCAGGGATCGCAGAAAAACTTGAATCTTTTGAGCATATTGAATCTTAGAAGTCAATAACAATTTATATGAAATTCAAAATCTGACACGTTGAAAACATATACCGTGATATACCGTTCTAGTATATAAAATCTTGTACAAGTATCAATTGATGTTTAATGAACGCCAAATCAACAAGGCTAACAACAATGTCCCATCTGCAAACTTCCGATCCTCAATGCCTTGATATTGAATTTGAAAATGATGAAATTTTGTCCAAATTTAGAATCTATTTCTCATTCAAATACCTTCTCTCAACTTTATTGAAACCTTGCCAAATATTCCTGAAGAGCTTTGTTTAAAGCCTTTAAAGAAACTTAACTACATTTTTTATTTTTCAATAAGCCAACTTGATGCTAGCTAAACTTCATGAAACAGATCAGGCAAAATTAGGCCCTCATTTAATAAACAGATAAAAATCGCTTTAATGGTAATAAATCAAACCGAATCAAACGAGCTCCAAACAGAGAACAGCTGCCATCTCAAAAGCTCAACTATCATACCCATATGCATACCCATCACTAAAATAGATGGACGTAATGCATGCCCATCGCTAAACTTGATGGGCACGTGAACCATATCAGCACCAAAGTGTTTCCGATCTTAATTTATTTAAAACGTGTAAACCATATCGGAAATACTCATTTCCGATCATAAGCTTTGAGACGTGAACGAGTTGTATCGAAAGCCGATGTTGCTGATTTCAGCATACTGAGGCGAAAACAAGAACCTTTTCGATCTGGAAGCATTACAACGAAAGAAACAAACGACAAAATCTGCCCGAGTGGCGAGAAGATAGTATGCTGCATCACCATTGGTGGGACGGCGAATCTTTGCACAGTTGACTGCAGCGACTTGTAAGGATTGGCATTCCCTCGTCGGGACATAGCTCTGCATTACGATCTAACATTGTATTAAATGTTCAAAATTTTGTATTTCTTGAATGATCAACCTTGTCCTTGTATATTGTAATCGTGAAATTTATTTCATTGTGATCATAAACTCAAAAACCTTTTACCTAATGGTACGAATCACGTTTCGCTGAATTTCGCGTTCCTCTTTGGCCACTATCTGAATAAATCCCAAATATCACAAGTCACCAATGTATTTGATCCTGTCGGAATGAATTGGAATCTCAAATTAGGTCTAACTGTGAAAGTAACCCCAGTGTTCAAGGGGGGAATTGGGAATGCAATACTATTGGTCTGAGTGTAGTTGTGCAATTGGAACTGAAAATGCGACGAAGCCTTGAGTGATAAAAAGCTGTCCTACAGGTTGAATAAAAAAGCGCTCCTTTTTGATGGGGGGAGGATGTTTTGGACAGCTTTTGCCATAAAAAATACAAATGATTGATCAGCATAAATCATAAATAAGACGAATGAGATTTGAGAAGTTTTGTCCAGCTTGCAAGTAAGATTTTAAAAATGCGCGGTAGAGCCAAAGCATGCTCTGGCGATAAAGCGGTACAAAGGGACTCGAGATAGCTACGCTTAAAACGGCCTTAGGAAGAGAAGCCAAGAAAAGGGAAAATTTCACGATGCGTGCGTTCTTTCGAGTGGGAGCGGCCTAGCGAGTAGGACTCCGGAAGAAGCGGGGGAGCAAAACGAGGTGAGAACCGTAAAAAATTATGTCAACGTTCGTTGCGTAGATTTTAAATTTTAACTAAACTCGTTGCGATATCTGCGTCGACAGCAAGGGCCTGTCCGAGCTGTCCTGAATAGTCCTAAAGACAGGCCCAAGGACGAAACGCAAGGCTCTAATCGAATCGACTCCTGAATAATTTCTTGTTCCACGACCTGTCGCGAACAAATTGGTGCCCCGGGTGAGGAAATACGGATGAAGTGAGCAAGAAATTTCGGGAGGCCAAGAAAAGAGAAAATTTCACGACGCGTGCGTTCTTTCGAGTGGGAGCGGTCTAGCCACTGATCTCTATATACTAACTGGATGGTGTATTAGGTAGGCTGGTTTGTTCCGAATTGATGCCATGTCAAGTC
>WSXT02011134.1:0-14599 GCA_011762715.2 Neuroterus valhalla | reverse complement strand
TCAAACTTGCGAGCGAAGCGAGCTGCGCGCGGAGCGCGCGATGAGAATGTGCCCGCGAAGCGGGCAGATTTTTTATAATAGGTATATTCGAAGGTTTTGTCCAAATTCGTTCTTTGGGTTCTTTGTTTTTTGTTTAATTGCCAGAGGTTGCAGATTTCAACTCAAATTTTTTGAACGGTTATAAGAGAGTAGATATTGTTTTTCCAATAACAGATCCTTAAATTTCGTAAAGAGTCATGATCGGCTGAGTTGGGTACACGGGAGAACACAGTCTACCGCCAACATGACAACAGCACGGCGGTATTTCCGGATGGTCACCCATCTAAGTACAAATCGCGCCCAACGCTGCTTAACTTCAGTATTCGGACGGGAACTGGTTTTTCGAGCGTGGCACTGAAAGTAATTGCACGATCTTCTAATTGTTAGGATATTTGGAAATATTTGAAGTTCAATACGAGGTAAATATACTACACAGCAAGAGATAAATAGATTGATGGCTGTAGTGTGCACACGCGACGCGGTGGTGAGTTGGGCTAGTTTGCTTGGAGTTTTTGTAATTTGGGATATTTTTTTGCACAGGGAGTGAAGTTCAATTAAGTAATTCGGGGTTTCTTAGTGTGAGTGTTAGCTGAACTTTTTTTGCTATCTATAGCACAGGAGAGGCTTTGTTAAATTTTTCTAAAAATTGAGGTTATGTCGGAAAAAGCGGGAGCTTTTCTGAGGTGGGGCAAGAAAAAAGAGGTGTGAGAAAAGTTGGCGCCGCAACGCGGACCACGGAGGAACTTGATTGTGGGAAGCTCAAAAGGGGCCCAGGCAGACTGAAGAAAGTGCTTTAAGTGGATACGTTGGATACTAGAAGTGGGCTTAAATTTATGGAATTCTTGAATAGCGGGAAGAGCGATTCGACACAAGAGAGCGGTCATTCGCAAGCTTTCAGCAAAAGTTTGAAAACCATGCGTTCACCAGTGATGAAAAGAAGGACATACTCAGGACTACATGATCTTTCCAATTTTCAAAGGAGTGAGAGCTTAGAAGATCTAACAGAAAGCGCCCCGAAGGGGGGGGGGGGCAATTAATAAAACTGAATGGGTGAACATTACTCGATCCAGAGAAGTATTGGATGCCTGGTGGGAAGAAAGGTGCAGTGCTGAAATGGAAAGGATAGCAGGGAAGTCAAAGGACGACAGGTGTAACCTAATGGGGACCCAGGAAGTAAAAGAGAACAACGCGGCTGCGGAAACAGCATGTACTCAGGGCAGAAATAAAGAAATAAAATGGGAGGAAGAAAATGAAAAGTTGAAAGAAATAATCCAGGATCTGGAGTCCAGACTTTAAAGTGCAGAAAGGAGGATTGCTGAATATAGCCAAAGGGAAGGCCACAAACTGGAAGTCACGCGGCCTCGCAGGGCGATGAGAGAATAGATAGCAGAAATGAAACAAAAGAATTTGAAGACAGTATGCGGGAAACTAGCACGGAAGAGGCAAATAGTCGGGGGAAGACGGGACAGATGAGGGAAAAACCGGACTGGTTGAATAAGGGAGAACGAGAATGGGAATTAGAAGAACGTAGAAAAAGGAAAAACTGGGTCCTTGTGATGGGGTTGGGTTCCAAAAAAGGAAAAAGAGCGGCAAGGGAGATGGAAAATACAATATGGGCACATACCGGAGTGAGTATTAACATTGAATACATGAGAGTGATAGGAAGTGGTACATTGCTTAAATTAGCCTCATGGAGTGAAAAGAGGAGTTTGATGGCAAACAAACACTACTTCCGGGGTACGACTGTGAGAATCGAAGATGATTTTACGCCAAGAGAAAAGGAAGTGCTTGAGTGGATTGGGGGCGAAGTGAAGAGGGCACGGAAGGGAGGTGTATCAGCGACTAGCAGTTACATGAGTTGGTCCATTGGCAACAGTGAATTTTTCTGGAACGAGCAAGAGAGTAAAATTGAGACTAAGACATTTCGGAGAGACACAAACTAAACCAATCAGAGTAGTATCGTGGAACATCGCGGGCAGCAGCAATATCATGAAGATTTGGGAATTTTGGAGCAATTGCTATTTAGTGAACTTTCAGGAAACCTGTCTGGAGGAGACATCTTTTAAGAACATCAAGAATAAATTAGATACAGATTTTATATGGTGTGATAAGGCTGCTTCGAGAGAGAACAAAAAATGCAGGGCGAAGGGGGGACATTTGATCGGAGTAAGAAGAACGTGGGGGAAAGGTTCAGAACTGTATGAGTGGAAATATGGCTTGGGTATCGAATGTGCAGCTCTGAACGCTAATGGTAAGAAAATTAAAATGATTTCCGTATATAATTATGTTGGGATGAAGGCTGTGAAAAAAGTTTTGGATCCTGTTATAGAAGAAGAGAGAAGGAAGGGTGTTCATTTGGTCCTGGTGGGTGATTGGAATGCGAGGATAGGTGAAGAACAGGGGGACGATGAGATTGAAGAATTCGATGTTGATGTAATTGATACACATGAAGCTAGGGATAGAAAATCTGAAGATAAACTAGTCAACCAGGAAGGGAAAAAGTTTCTGTATTTCTGTGGAGAACACGGGCTTATCGTTTTAGATGGTAGAAATAGAGGGAACAGGAGGGCTAATTGGACGCATATCTGTGAAGACGGAGGGTTAGTTCTTGATTTCGTGATTCATTTAGAGACTGAAGAGAATTGTCCAATATCCGAAATGAAAGTAGAAAGACGAATCGAATCTGACCACCTTCCAGTAACTTTCAATTTAGAGGTGGGCGAAAGTAACACAGAGGCAGGGGAATACGGAAATCAAAGGGAGTTAGAAATAGAAGGTGGGAGAGTACAATGGTTTGATGAGGAGAGTGCGATTCAGCGGAAAAAGGTTTCGGATTGCCTAAAAACATATTTGAAAAATAAAAGACAGGTTGATAATATGAATTTGAGGAAAGAAAAGAAGAAGCTGAGGAATCTGTACAGTGAAAAAATCAAGGGGCAAAAAGAAAAAGATTGGGAGGAAGTAGAAGAAATTAGAACCATGGGAGACTTTTGGATGGCTATTGGGAAATTTAGGAGTCGAAAACAGCGCAAGGGTCAAGAAATTGGGAAGGATCGGTGGAAAAATCATTTTGAAAAACTACTGGGAGTACATAGCTCTTCGGAAAACACGGAATTAAGGGACACTGCTCAAGGTAACACCTTACAAAGGGAGGGAGGTCCTTGTAACGAACAATTCACACATGGGAATGTAAATGCGGGTAGGCCAGAAGGAGATAGGTTAAATAAAGATATAACGATGGAAGAGCTGGTCAAAGTGCTTAAAAAATGAAAAAGGGTAAGGCTCCGGGGGAAGATGGGATACCGGTAGAATTTATAAGAGAATCACCAGGAATTTGGGGGAAAAAATTCTTCAAATATCAAATGGCTTTTGGAGTAACAGTGAAATTGCAAAAGGCTGGGAAAAAGCAGTCATTTATTTATTATTCAAAGGAGGAAAGGAAGCCGATGCAGGGAATTATAGAGGAATATCTTTATTAGACACGGGGTACAAAATCCTGGCTTCAATTATGGACGAAAGAATAAGAAATTGGCTAGAGGAAGAGGGCCTTTATAAAGAATCCCAAGCTGGTTTTAGAAGAAAAAGATCGACAAGAGATCACATTTTTGTATTAAACTCCTTGGTAAATAATAAGTTAAAAGGAAAAAGAGGGAAATTATACGTAGCGTTAATTGATTTCAAAAAGGCGTTCTACATGGTAGACCGAACAATTTTATTTACAAAACTGTCTAACTTAGATATCGAGGGAAAAATGCTGGATATGATAAAATCTATCTATAGGGAAACAGATAATCAGGTGATCAAAGAGGAGGGACTCACAGATGCTTTCAAAACGAGCAAGGGAGTAAGGCAGGGATGTCCTTTTAGTCCTACTCTATTCAACATTTTTATTGATGACATGGACGAAATCTGGTAAAGCAAGAATGTAGGAGGATCGGTAATAGGGAAGAAAAAAATTTTCGCTTTGAAATTCGCTGACGATCTTGCGGTGGTGGCAGGCTTCCCAGAGGACCTGAGAGGACCTGAGATCAATAAAACGTGGGTAAAGGAAGTCGATAATCGGCTCTAAAAAGATTGGAATAATCAAATCGTTGCAAATTTGTGCAAAATCTTGAACGATGAACCGATCGTCGGTCTTTGCAGATACGCGAGAGAATTTGAATCCAAGGCCAAATAATGCAAAGCCATTGAATAAGAAACATGGGAAGGAGTCATAAATTGTTCATTAGTTCATAGATTGTAAGGGGATTATAATTTCTAGAATTTAAGTTTCCTATTTGATCGTATTACGGGACCTTAGTAATTAAGACTTTTTGATGTGTAAGTGATTCATTTCGTATATGTAACTATCCACAAGGATGTACATGAGAGAAATAAATATATATGAATATATATTACACCGCAAGAAAAATAATAAAAAACTGTACACTGTAAAACATAGAAATTAAATTGATGTATATAAAGGATGTCACTGCAAAAATCGGTACAAGGACGTGGAATGACATATTCAAAATTTAGGATAAAAAACAGAAACTGTTTAAAATTCAGATATTTCATTTGTAAAGAACACTAGAAGGTGTTCTTGAAGTATTCTCAGGATATATTTAAATATCATGAGGAAAGTTAAAAAAATGTAACCAGCTACGGAAAAATCCTTATGAGAGGAACTATCCTGAAATTATTCGGACCTGAATAAAAAAAATTCTAATTCCAATTCAAACAACAATTTTTGAGGTTTCCTATAAGTACCATTTCGCCCTATATAATCGTTAAAAGATCACTTGCAAGAAAGTTAAACAACTTTTGACAAGATCATTACTATTTCTCTCTGTGATTACCTAAGGAACAATGTGTTCCTAAAATATCCGGAACTGAACTCGAGAAACTTTCCCACTTTTTCAATTCAAACAATAAATTTTGAAATAATCTATAAGTCTCATTTTGCTCTAAATAATCATGAAATTATCCTTTGCGAAAAAGCAATAACCTTTTTCGAAAAAGCTGCTGGAAAAGGTTTATCTAGAATCGAAAATATGACTAGGTAATAAGCAGAAGGGGAAGGAAATTTGGAAAGTTTTATAACATCGAACTCTATAAATGGAAAACCAGCTCCGAAAATTTACTGATAATCATTTTTTGCATATGCAAATCGTGATGTGGAGGAAATTGCAGATACAGGAAAAGTGAGCTATTCTGTACACAAGCTTACTCAGGATGCAATGGCGTAAGCTGTTCTAATTGTTTACTAGCAACAATTTTGGATGACTATAAACTGGAAAATGAAGAAGTTGATCCGAATTTATAGCAAATGAATGAAACAGTTCTTCTAGTTAAAGTTCAAAAGAATTTTATTCTTTCATGCATTTGCATGGTATAATATTTATAACTTTTTGTTTGAGTTTTTTGTTGTACCATAACATATATTCCCTGTTTTTTCAAACTGTAATCAATAAAATACCATTATATACCTGGGATAGCTAATAAATTTAATCTTTTTTAGTTTATGAGCAACAAATAATTATCCTTTATGTTCAAGTTTCAGTTTTGAAATTCTTATGTTTTATCTCTCAGATTTCGGAATTTGAACTCATTTTTTGATGTTTAACGTTTTCGTTTTCTTGTCTTCTGCCTACGAGAAATTCGTTGGCATGAACAGAATTTTAAATAAATACATCGAATAGATGAATAGATCGACCAAATGTATATAGGTTCTAGTCCGGGGATATTAGAAAAGTTGATAAAATATATTTAGAACTATTATTTATAATTAGTTGTTTCAAAGAAACATAAACATAGTGTGGAACTTCAATTAAAAATTATGTGAAAATGAGAGTTGAGATAAATTTCTTGTTCTGATGTTATTCAAAAACAACTATGTGTCAAAGAAATATAATGAATCATTCATTTTGACGATTTGTTCATTCATGTGTGCAGATACAATGCATGCATAATAATAATTCTAGGTACATTGTTATAAGCTGAATGGCACACCCTCAAAAATCATATTAGACAAGTCAAGTTTTTTTTGGCAAAATGTCTAACCTGTTCTTCTATTATTAGAAAAATATTTCATTATTTTCGAAAAAAAGAAGAATAACTCTATGAAACATTAGATTACAATACTTTGCGTACCTTGCATAATACCATGAAGAAGAAATCAGTTTAAGAATTTAAAATAGATATTATTTAAACCGATTTTTACAATGTCATTGCTAAACAAGATAGAAAATGCAATGATACACAGATATATCAGTGATATTGTGAAATATACCAACATCACACTATATGTTACAAAAACTGGAACTTAAAATAAGATTTTTTTTGGGAAGTGAAATAATCATCTTAGTCAGTTGAGTTTGACATGCGATCGTTTCCGAAACTTTCTTGTCATGGAGAATGAATTTTAATAAGTTAAGAAAGACTCACTTGTGTCTATTGCTTTCCTAAGTTCTCGTATAATTTTCAATATTTGACAAAATGTATGTTTCCAAAATTCTTTTGTGTCAAAAAGGCAATTTTCAGTATAGAAGAATCTTTAGTCAGCAAAGCTACATGATTAAACAATGCAACCACAGGATACTGGTTTTCATCAGGATAACTCAATCCTCAACAGATGATTTTCTAACGAGGATTTTAATTTTGAATCATGAAAGATTCAAATTTTCGCCAACGGCCATGCCACGCTTGAAAAACTGGTTCCTGTCAGATCACTGAAGTTAAGCAGCGTTGGGTGCGATTAGAATTTGGATGGATGATCCTCCGGGAATATCGCGTGCTGTTGTCATGTTGGCGGAAGACTGGTGTCCTCCTGTGTATTCAACTCAACCAAATATGTCTCTTCACGAGTTACGCTCACCTCGCAAGGGATTATGACTTAATGGTAAAAAAAACTGGTTTTCAATGAAACGTATAGAAATTTATGGAAGTTTTGGAAGTACATAAGACTTCCCGAAGATGTTAAAGTGTATAGGCATTTATGAATATTTCTGGAAACTGAAAATTTATGGAAATTCATGGAAGTTTTGAAAATGCATGGGTATTTCTGAAAGTTTCGGAAATGTATCGGAATTCATGAAGAATTTTGCAATCTTATGAAAGACTGAACTTATGAACTCATAAAAGACTATGATGAACTTTATTAATGATCTGAAAACGTATAGGAATTTCTGAAAGTTTTGGAATAATATGTAAATTATTCAAGGTTTTCAAGAAATTTGTGGAAATTCATCTCAGTTTTGGAGATGTATGGAAATTTATAAGATACATGGAAGCTATCGGGAATTTGTAGAAAATGTGTGGAAATATGGAAGCGTCAAAGCTTCCATTAATTTCAGAAGTAGGCATATGGTCTTTTCTTATTTCAGAGACCAGCCTTCAGGAGACTGTGCCCTCTCAGTTGGCAATAAAAACCGATCATAACTCCTATGGTTTTGGCTTTGTTTTCATACTCTTCTTTACATGACCAAAGTTTGGTAAGACTGACGTCATGAATGGTCATACCATCTTATAACAATTCACCTGCTTAGTTTGTTAATGGTGGGATTGCAACTTTGACTGATGAAAGGCGTGCCCTCGGAAAAGGTTTAGACGATAAATAGAGACTATGTGTATGGAATGCTAACTGTAAATGAAAGGAAATTGCGGGATACAATGCGCCTAAGAAAGCTAGATATTTCTTGTGTACCGGAAGAAAAGGAGAAGGATTGTGAGATTAGAAAGGGCATGAATAGGCTCGAACTTTGGTCAGGGGTAGATAATAATTAATTACATGGGTAAGAATAAAGTTGTAATTTAAAAGACTGTTTATTATATAGCGTGTTTATTATAGCGTGCTATGCTACAGTCGATGGTGGCAGTAGGTATGTAAAAGATTCCTTCTGGAACTCGTTAAATGATACCCTAGATATTCGCGATTCTGGGGAAAGGATCATCCTACTTGGAGACACGAGTAGCTGTGTTGATGTTCAACGTGAAGTTACAGACAGGGTACTTTTCCATTTCGGAAAGCCAAAAACGAACGGTAACAGGGAAAAATTAATTAGCCTATGCTTAGAGAAAGACTTGTGCATGACAAACACCTGGTTTAGGCATAAAATGATACGCATGTGTGCTTGGTCCAGAAGCAAAAGCCAAAAGGTATGATTGACTTCGTTGTTGCTGATCAGAGACTAAGAGGACTTGGAGATACAAGTGTTATAAGGAGCCTTTGAATGTTGAACGGATCACTGCATCATAGTTTCAAAAAAGAACCTTGGTTAATGACGGAGTCAAAGAAGAAGTCATATCAAGTTCAAGCAGACGCGAGTGTAAGCAGAATATATATTCATGTCGTCGTTAAGGAAACAGGGAAACGGAATTAGGCAATACAGATATTTAGGAAGCGTGGATAATAATACGGGGCAGCATATTTCGGAGTGCATTTGAAGTCTGCGGTATTACCGATGAAATGGTCAAGAACGGTGTTGGATACTTGTTTGCGTGGCTGAGTTAATTTATGAATATGCGTGCTGTGAACGGCGAAGTTCCAAATGATTGAAGAAAGGCGATTATCCTCCCAAACTGCAATATTTGACTTCCTGAAATACGGTTCCATGTATATGCATAATCTATTTGACTATTAATTAATTGCATTCAAAACACATTTTTTTTCCATTACAAATTTTCCTACTTCACGGAAAAATAGGAATACGGCGTATGTTTTATATCAATGAACACAGTAGAATTTGGGGAATTATTGGCAATTGATGGGGTTTTTTCATACGAATTACATTTTGAAGAACAAGGAATTGCGATTTTTCAAAATTTGTATTTCGAAACTCTCAAACGTGAATATGAAATTCAATATACATGTTTGAATACCTAATTGTCACATGCTTTTAAATTAAAACAAAAAATCTTTTTCACTGGAAAATACTGATAGATTGCTATCATAACAAACAAACCAAAGGTTATTTCATTTAATTTTTGAAATATTTAGAAAGAATTTATAAATTTACACGGAATGGCATCATGTGAGAAATAAACTCGCGAAAGATTCTGGCGCATGTTTTTCTTTCTTATTCAACCTGATTCAGGTATGCAGAGATCAATAATCGCAATAAAAGAAAAAGAAAGTTACAGCTTGTTTACAAAATGCAACATATTTACATATACAAGTAATGAGATATTTATTTATCATTTTATTGCGCATGACGGAAGGTTTAGGCCTATATAACTAGCAGTGTTCAATGGGAGACACAAAGTAATCGTGAAAACCTAGTTGGTTCAGAAAATGATGAGGTAAGAGAACAAACACAGTTAGTAACTTAAAAAATTCGGTCGTGTTCCGTTCTCTTATGCTGTGAAAACATAAAGTTTTATAGATTTTGATATGTTTTTCTTGTACTTTGACATTAGTCCAAACCATTCCTCCAGTAGAAGAATAAAAAATATTTTTGTGTCAATTATTATGAATTAATTGGATTATTTCAATGATTAATAATAAATTGGTTTACTTGAAGATAAAATGAAAATTTGCTAACGCCGTCGAAATCTTAAACTTAGTAAAAATGACCCATTGATATATAAGAAAGACATTTTAATATTTACGCCATATTCTTCAATTTTCAGTTACAATTGTATTATTATATGTAATAGCAATATTATGTACGCTTTACAGCGAGCGGGAAACATTAGAATGGTAATGATAATATAAAAATATGAGGCAAGATTAGTGTGATTCCAAATTTGAATTGTAAACTTCGATCACTCCAACAACCACTAACAATATATTTTGAGAGGCTTTGAGTTTGAAATGTTAAATTAAGGAGATAATCAAATTTGAAAAAATTTAGTTTTAATTGCGGAGTTTATGCCTGGTCTTATTTTTTCGTTTGAACTTTTACTGCCTCGTTGGAAATTTGTTCTTTTCGAGCGGAAAATTATTCTGCTCTGTGAGAAAACTGCCTCTTCGGAAATTAAATTCATCCTCTTTTGTTGGAATCAGAAGCTCTTCTTTCAAATCCAAGTTTTTTTTTAATCAAACTAAATTATTTGCTTCAAGATTCAGCTAGTTCGTTTCTGTGAATTTATGTGGAAATTTCTAAAGGTTTCTTTCTTCCATAAAATGCTGGTTTCACGTTACATCCTCAAGACAGGATCTCATCTTTGTCTCAGTCGAAGAAAAGACTCGATGAGGATTGCATATTTTTTTCGGATCTATAAACACGCATTTAGTTCTTCGTTTGGATATAATTATTCTAATTACGGAACATTTTCTCGCTTCAAGTTAGTATTTGGGTGGGTTATTTGCATAATGAATAATACAAATAATAATTAAGACTAAGTGCGTGGAATGCAAAAGGTGTATATGTTCTGAAGGAAAAGGAGTTGCGGGATACTATGCGCTTGAGAAATTTCGATATTTTAGAGTTGATCTAATTATGAATGAGAGAGCAAAACAGCATGTCAAAATGAATGAGTGTGTATCTCCTATATTATTATTGGTTAGAATGAAAGTGGGAATCAGAAAGCTGTTTATTGTAGCGTGCTATGCGCCCGTTGGTGTTGACATTTAGAGACAAAAGAAACCTTTCCAGACTCGTTGATAGATGTCCTAGAAACACACAATTCTGGCGGAAGGATAATATTACTCGGAGACATCAACAGCTGGGTGGGTGTGCAACGCGAAGGTACCGACAGAGTACTTGGTGATTCCGGAGACCCAAAAACGAACGATGATGGGGATACATTGATTACTTTATTCTTAGAAAAAGGTTTGTTTATTACAAACACTTTGTTTGGGCATAAAATCATACCCGTGTATGCTCCTATTTTAAATATTTGAACCTAAAATTATTGAATTTAGAACGTTTTTGAATCGAAATTGATTCAAATTAAAACTTACTCATTAGATTTTTATTTCATATGACATTTATTATTTATTTATGAAATACAAATCAAATAAATTTCAATTCGTCCTATTTCTTATGAGAGGACATGAAATTTTCATCTTAGAAAGATTCAATCTAAACTTCAATCATTTCATAAGTATTGAGTGATTCCAATCTGAAAGCCATGTAACATATGGGTCACGTTACCCAAATTATCGATTTTTTTTAAGCTTTGCTTCTTTTGAGACGGTATATATACTCTGAGCGAGGCCACCTAACTGCGAAAAACAGGAACACCCCGTCCGCGTCACGAAAAATGTGACAGAAAATGTCTGTAGCATGGCACCAACGCAGCTATCTCTTCCCCCTCTCTCTTTTCTCCCTCCCTCCCGTTCTGGAGGCCGCTGTAGTATATGTAAAGTAGACTGCGACAGTTCACGCTGCGATTCATCCCGTTCTCACATTTCGCCTCCTTTCGCCCGTCCCCACTCTTGCTAGGCACACGGCGCACACACGACGCGCCGCGTGTGTAAGGTATTTACACGCGCGCGAGTAAAGGTATTTATAATGAATAGTTCTGATAGTGCATGTATGCATAGAGTGATGAATGAAATAACAATCAAATTTCCAATTCCGAATCATTGAATTCAAAGTCCGTTCAATTAGAAACTGTACTGTTTCCCAATTTTCAAATTTTTAATCTGATATTCGCTTTCGGACGATTTTAATTCATAATCAGTCGGAATTTTCTATTCAAAAAGCATTTCAATTCAAAATTATTAAATTTCGAGAGTTTTTAATTCGTAATTATTCAATTTAGAAACATTTAGTCTCTTACTTAATGAACAATTATGGCCTTAGATTCAATTGTAATTGAACAAGTTATAACAATCATGTGTTTCTGAATTTCCAATAATAAAAACAAACTCACTTTCATTATTAACAGGAATAAAAAACAGAAGAATCTCTGCGAACCAACTTCATGGTGCAAAAGGATTGCTGCGAACAGTTCAAGATTATTAAAGTTCCCTTCCGCCCGTGGCGGAAGTCTGAGACGTTAGGTGAGGCCTCCCACCACTTCAGAATCATTTTGCCCCTGGCGCTTTATCAACATATCTGATTGGTTGAAAAAATCGAATCCATTAATAAAAGTTAATGTTAAAATTTGGCATTTGAGTAAACAAGTAGTAGAAAACATTCGGATGTTATTATGCTAATTCTATGTATCAACCCTAAAAAACTATTTGGTTTGTTACAAGTTTCATTCGGACGAAAGCTAAAAACTCAAGGCCATGTGACAGTTTGTCACGTGGAGAGAGAAAGAGAGAAAGAGAGAGAGGGGGGGGGGGTTGAAGGGGAGATTGAGAGGTAGGAGAAGTGAGGGAGAGATAGGGAGGGGGGAGCCTCCCACCAAGCCGCCTAGGCAACATAAAGAGAAGTGGATGAAGCGAAGGAGAAGGAGAGATAGAGAGACGGAAGCTTCCCCTGACAGCCTTTCGAATTTTGCCTCACCCTGCACTTCTCCTGACTTGTGAGTTCTTTTCCTTGCCATAAAAAGTTATCACTTCAAAAAATTATAGAAAAATGCCAAAAATAGCCTTTTCGGGACAAAATCAGTACATCAGTGCAAGCGGCAAAAATCAGCGCATTTGCTGATACATCACTGCGTCTAGTAACCGGTAGATAAAGATACATAACTTTGCTTCTGAGTCTTCCATGCAATGGCCAAGTGAAGAGGTAAAGATCGAGATCGTCACTTATCAACCCTGCTGAATTAGCAACAATTCGTCCACGAAATCGTTTTCCGTTGCCTCAGATTCTCCGTCAATTCATGGAAATTATATCGTCTCGTTTACCGTCGTTGTTTGTGTTTGTGGTTTTGAATTTTTGGCAATCTCTTCTTCCGATTCTAGAGGTCGTTTTCTTGGTCTTCCTCTCGAAAGACCAAGGATTTTAAATCTAGGTTTCACGTTATTCTCCAATATGCTAAACATCACAATCGTTTTATTTGGTGTAAATTGTCTTCAAAATCTAGTGCGAGTTTAGTGATAGGTGTTCCGTAATGCATTGATTAAGTGGATGTTCTATTATAAACATGGAGTGCTGCCCCGACCACGAGATCCCACATATTCAATGGCAACCTGGATTCCAGCATAAGAGCGCGGATTCTTGTCTGTATTGTTCGATTAAACCGTTTCGCTATGCCATTATGTTGTAGTGTATCTGAACAAATGGGTTGTCGTTCGATACCTTCTCGTTTCAACACTTCGTTAGTTTACCTACCTGTAAATTCTGTGGTTACATGTTTATTCATAACGAATGGATACTCCATTGTCCCGGGTTCGAGGCGGCTCTAGAAAATAATCATTATGGGAGCATAACCTAATTGAATTACGATGGATCAATTTATTTCCTGTGTACAATTTCAAAAAAGAGGAAAAAGATTGATGAACATCGTTTAATATTCATAGTACCTAATAAAAGAAATCTTGCAGTACATTCAACAGTACAATAAGATTTAACTGAAATTTTTACTGTGTTTTTCAATTCTCTCGTCATAATCGGATATAGGTCATGCAGTCCATTATAATTTTCTGGCAGTGTAAGGATGTAAACTTTGTGATTTCGACGGTTCAGAGGATCAATTGAATTTTGAAAAGCATTTTCACTGCTAGAACAAGACACATAGTTATGTCCTATGGGAAATGATTTGCAGCGAATCTGTACATCTTCGAAGGATGAACAATTTTAATCTTTATGGTTCTTTGTATTCTATTTTGTGGCCAGGAAATAGCATTGCTGATTTTCCAGAAAATTTTAAAGGATTGAAGGAAGAATTCTGCGCCCAACAGAACAGTAGTCCAAAGCAAATTTTTAATTCCTTTTTCATTTTCTGGTATTTTTAACTGCTTTTCAAGTATCCTTTCTCTGTCGAAATACACATTTTTCAGGATAACTCAAAAAGAGCTAACAAATATTCAAGATGAGAATAAAAATTTACAGGTCTCTTGAAGCACGAGGCGGGTTGTAAAGTTCAAACTTTCTCAATAAGTCGCATATATTTTTAAACCGTCATCCATACCATTCCTGTTGAAACGTGGTTGTTGGGGCGTAAATAAAGAAAGCACTATTTCTGTTAACTCTATCTATTTCATAAATGAAAAATACACAGTCGTGACTCGAAAGATGATGAGTAACAAGAAATTTGAAACTTACACTGCAATATGTGTATAAGAAAATAATTATATAAAGTTCTCGACAATAACTTGTGACAGGTCCGATTATTGCCCTTGTCAGTAGACAACTGATTACCCCTCACTCTTGTCCTTTGTTGGAAATTTTTTCTTCTAGATGAAACCTCTTTTCTACCCTCGGCCTTCAGGCCCTATATACGCTTTCTCGTTTCCTAATATTCCCAATTTACTTCGAAAAGTCTATGATCAAATCAAAAACGTATTCGATTCTGGAACCCAGCTATAAATTCCCGATGGACTGCCAATCGTGATAATCGGCGTATCGTTGGCCCAACGTTGTTGACCAATATATTTCATGCCAATAGTGGCCCAAGCTTGGCCCATAGTAGTTCATTATGGTTGACCCGACATTGGGAACCGATCAATGTTTACCATTGTTGGGCCATGATTGTCCCATTACTGTCTCCCGGTTATTATTTGCCAATGGTAGCCCAA